>JAVXUL010135374.1:0-15340 GCA_035590515.1 Trichilia minutiflora
TTATTAATTTTTTTATTATTTTTTAAATTTTTTAAAAAATTTTAATTATTATTTATTTATTTATTTAATATAAACGGACTGGCCCGTTTAACCCGCTAACCCGACGGGTTGGGTTAGGGTTGAGAATATCAACCCGTTTATTAAACGGGCCAGTCCGACTCGACCCGTTTAAATTCTTGACCCGAAATGGCCCGAACCGATTAAACCCGGCCCGGTCCGTTTGACACCCCTAGTGGTGAGATTTAAGTATATAATTTTTTTTAAATATTAAATAAATAAATAATATTAAAAATTTGTTTATAAATATATTTGATATTAACGGGTTGTAAGCACACAATTATTGTGAGATAAAAGTTAAAATATTAAATATTAATTATAATATTAATGAATTCTATTAAAAATTATTATCAAATATATTTTACAATTTTACTTCTTAAGTTAAGCAAAAATTAACTATATTTATGTAGCCAAATTTTAGTTAAAAGAAAGAAAGAAAGAAAGAAAAATTTGATGCGAAATCTTCATGCCCCATTCATGTATCACTATGCTTTCGTATAAGTTAAGAAAGGAATGGGGAAATAAATCTAAAGAGGAGTAATAGGAAGAAGAGAAAGAAAAAGAACCAATTCTTGTTCCAATATATTTTCAATTTTCTTCGGTATCTTAAAAAAAATTCAAGTGATATTCTTCCACCTTAAAAAGTGTATGTGCGTGTGTGTATATATATTTTCTTATCAAATTTTGGGTACTAGAATAATTTATTTTCCTTACTCACCAGAAAAATGGCTTAAGATCACAAAGAATAATAAAAAATAAAATCGGTGAACTGATAAAAATTTTTTAATACTTAAGTTAGAATCTTTTTTAAGAAAAAAAATCGGTAATAATTTAGTATGTTAATTCAGACGATCATACCTTATTTTTTCTTTTGTACTTTTCTATTGGCTTCTATACTTAACTATCATCGCATTTTCTATAATCCTGGTATTTTTCAAGGATCACGGGATCTGAGTCTTTATCAATGGACTAAAAAATCTCCCTTTATTTGTAAAAAAAATCTACAAGTTTAAACTTTTCGTATGACTAAATAACTTTCGAAAAAGGTTTTGGGGTTTAATTTCATGGTTGAAACCTTTATTGATCAGGAGATCTCGATGTTCAACATCATGATTGAGACCTTTATTAATTATCTGTTGAGACTAAATTACCCAACATTTAGTATGGGAGGTTTTCAGAACCATCATGTTTTCTGATCTGAGATGATCATTTTTTGTCACTGAAATTTTTATTCTAGTTATGACTTAGTCTCAAGGCTTAATTAACGTTCAAAACCCATGACTATTTCATAATCTTTGGTTTATTCTAAATGTTCCTCTTAATATCACTAGACCATTTATTAGGTGATGATCGTATAGTTAGTTATTAGGGTCTAGTATTTTTTTTCTCAAACACCAAACCCCAATTTTTAGTAAGAGATTGACTTTTAATAAAAACATAGACTCTAATTTCAACTAGCCCCGCTTGATAACCTACTTTTAAATATATAGCCACCATTTAAATGCAAGTCTTAAAAATGATTTTAAATTTCTTAAATTTTTATACTTATGTATTAGTTTCTTAGTGGCTCATGAAAGAAGAACATCTCTATTCTTGAAGCTGCTACTGAATCGTATCACTCATCATTGAAACGAGCTCTTTTATGAATTTGATGGTTACTTTTTAGAATGTTCAAGTATTTTGTTGCTGACCTGACATTATCTTTACCCTTCGTTGTATCAATGGATAAGGTTTATTGATTCATTTGAGGTCTTCTATATTACTCTATAAACTCCCTAATTTTTTCTTTATGTGCTTTTATTTACATCGATTCATCTAAGGCTAATAACTTTACTAACACTAAGATCATAAAGTTATAGAAGAAAAGTAATTTCTTGGTTTAACAAATTGAGAATTAAGTAGCCATAGAGAGGACCAAATTTAAGAGGAGTAAGACAAATAGGCCTAAGAGAAAGTGGAGTTTGAGATTATAATTGCTTCCTTCAATTCCACTCATTTAGAATTTGATAAAAGGATAAAAACTCTTGAATGTGATCTAAATGAGGTTAGGGGAAAGTGTCAAATCCAGTAGCAGAGCTTAAATACTAAAAAAAAGTTTGCAAAGTCTCTATCTATAAAGTTAGAGGAGGCTCAAAATGCTATCAAAGCTATAGTTACTAAGAAGGTCAATAAAGAAATAAATCTTACATATAGCATCTTTCATAGCAAATTTCACTACTTGAACTTTGAATGGCTCTATAAAACTTTGGAGCATAAAGCCCCTTCTCCTCTTGAGACTTTAGATGAAAAAATTAAACAAAGATGACTTTGCATTTGAACTTGATATTTATTGGCCAATATATCGAACTCAACTTTATTTTCCTTACACTTGACTTGAGTTTATCTTCATGTTATGATTTCTTCTTAATTGCTTTGCTATATTACTTATCTGACTTTAATCTGTATATTTGATTATATAACTTAGGAAAAATTTTATTAACTATAAGTAATAAATTTGAAAGGTTTGACATAATAAAGAGCATTAAACTTGGATTTATGATCTAGTTTAAGGTCTTTTCTCTTAAAATTGAATTTTTACAATCATTGTAACCAAATCTCGAGAATCATTTATAGGGCTCATACAATGATTATTATTAGACTGAAACTAATCTCTTAATTATTAATAGCTTACCCTTTTACATGTAACATTTACTATCTCAAGACCTTATGGGTTTATTCCACCCTTTGCTTAAGGTCATGTTAATTGCAATTGCAATTTGGGTCCGTATTCATTCTAACTTGACAATAAAAATCTCTTACAGATTGTGTGTGTGTGTGTTTTTTAGATCACGCTTTTGTGTTCGTTGTGACCTTGTAATTGAGTTTGCATAAACAGTTTATATCCTTGTAAGTCCTGAACTCAAGGCTCAAGGTTTATTTAGGTAAGCGAGTAAGACTCGATTATCTTTTCACCCGAGAACCAAACCAACAATAAAGTATTGGTAACACTTGAAAACATGAGAATGTGTCTAACAAAAAATGTAAACATATTTAAGAGATAAATGTAGAACCCACCCTAAAATTTTAAAAATTATGGAATAAGCATAAATATATAATTGGGGTATTAATTGAGGTGTGAAGTAAACAGAAATAGGTTAAGAGTGTTTTGATAATTTGGGTCTGGTTACTGTAGTCGTCACACTCCAATCCGTGGGTTCCACACGTGACAACCGCCACAAATTCCTAATAATCATTTCTTAAGCCCATAATACTTACTAAGAACCTGTAAGACTCAAATCATAAACAAATATAAAATATTTCAAATATTTTCGATAAAAACACTTCCAAAATTAAACCATCCAAATACACTCAAACTTCAAATTATACTAATAAGCCACAAACACTTCTATAAACATTTTCATTTTTTTCCATAAACCAAATTTCATAAGGTAAAAGTATCAAACCTCTAATATAATAAAAGCAATATCAAGTTAGCTTACATATTCGTTTCAAATCAATAAACACCAATACAGGTTCAAATCATAAAAACGGATCCAGTGGACTAGACTACCCTAAGTGAGTCAATGTCATGAATCTACCTGTACTTCTCAGACTCCAACGTGTAACCACCACCATTTGTCATCAACCTAAGCGAATTTGAAACTTAAAGGTGAGAGGGTGAGTATACGGGAATATACTCCATGAGTGAACTAAATGTAGACATAATTAAATAAAGTTATTTAAAAGTAAAGAGCAGTTCCAAAGTATGCTATAAATAATTCAATAAAACAACAAACATCTATATTTAGTTTAAAATCTCAAATCATATATTACAATAATTGGGCTGACTGTCTTACTCAGGGATCTCCCCGACCAAGGGAATCCCGAGATCGTCAGTGGGTTTTATATGCAGATGAAACATACAAAGTTTATAAAATAGATTTTTATACAAAGATTAAAACATACATTAGTTTAATTTTATAAAAGTAGACCCACCACTGACGTTCGCCTCGGATTAGCCATGGGGTGACATCCATGACTAATCCAACAAGACTCACAGGTGATCAAATCAAAACCTCATAATAATATCACACACCATACATCACCCCCACCTGTAAAGTCTCCACTCACCTAGGCGACCTCTCAATCAAGCCGACCTTAGGTTACCTATCCTGTAACTACAGTAAATAATCCTGACCTATATGGCCATTATCATTAATATGTATATGAACTCGGCTCTCATAGCCGTCATCACATCAAATATAAAGAAAATCTAGCCCAATGGCTGTGTCATCATATAACAAATATGAAACTTGGCCTAACGGCCGTATCATCGACATAAATCATCATCAAAACATAAAAACAGGATATAACTTGGTTGCTGGACATTTCTCATGAGAACATTAAATAAAAGCATAGATTAAATGTTCATAAACATTTATCACAAATTATTCTTTTAAGCAATAAAAGCATAAAATATCCACTCACAGTTTAGGGAGGGCATACACTCCCTAATTCCCCTCGTTTCTTAGCTCGGTACATTGGTTCCTCACTTGTGCTTCATCGCCTAATCACATTCACCAATAACTATATTAACATACATTCTAAAATATAAATACGACGCATATGCGTACAATGCATGCTATTTTGGGTTTTCTAGAATCGAACGATACACGAAATTGAGCAAATCCTCCGTTATTCATATAATTGCCTAAATATCCATACTATGAATCCACATTGCAATCAAACAATCTCAATTTGACTCGTTTTCATGGTTCTGATAAGTAGACCCCATGCACCTGCCAGAACAGTAACTTTGATTACTGTTCACCTTAACCCAATTTCTCTAAATTCATATTTCTAACTTTCTACAACCTTTTCAACTTCACTACGACCTAAATAATGCATAAATACTAAAATACGATCAGTAAATCTATCAAAATTAATAAGATTGTATAGTAAAACCCATATTTATAAAAAATGTATAAAACAAGAAATGTAATATACATATAAGCTAGAATCGTCGCTATGAATCTTGTGGTAACATTGGTGTGCTCTGATTCTATCTCAAACTCGAAAAATCCCAAAATATCATCTAAAACCCTAGCTCCTCACTTTTGATTCTACTCTCTAAACAGCAAATTGAAACTCAATGAATGTTTTATGCATGTAGAGGGGTGAGAAATCATGAAGAAAATAAAAGAATAGGGGAGTGGGTTCTCGGATCAGAGAAGAAGAACGGGAGAAAGAAGAAGAGAGGGAGAAAGGAAGAGAAAACGTAAAATTTTGACCCCCCTAACCCCTATTTATAGAAAAATGATGAAATTACCATTTTATCCTTAAGTTTTCTGAAGGAGAAGTTCTAAAAGAGTGCAATTTTGGTCATTTCGTATCGATTCGATCAAACAAATCGAGGGATTCATTCGAACAAATATACATTTGATCAAATGAACTGAGCTTCGATCGAACGAATCTAGCACTTTTGATGTCAGAGAGCTCTTCACATTTTTGTTCAAACGATTGAGCATTCGTTCGAACGATAACATCGATTCAGTTGAACGAGTTGTTATTGGGTCGAACGAACTTAACACCAAAATTTTCCAGAGTGCTCCTCCTAATTTCATTTGAACGATTCACCATTCATTCAAATGAAATATTCTATTCATTCAAACAAATTGTCCATTCTTTCGAACGAATCTGGATCCAGGAGTTCGTTCGAATGATCCATCCCATTCGTTCGAATGAATTACACATTAACTCCCAAATCCTCCCCTTTATTGAAAAAAATCATTAGGGTCCCACTCAAAATAAAACTTACTTTAATTATATTGAGGTTCCTGCCTTTACAATCCCAAAACTCTATCTTAACCAATCAAATTCTCGAACTAAATTACAGAATCACACCCATATGCACACAATGTATAGGATGGATATAAATATATGAACATTAAAAGTGAAAAATTATCATTATACCCTTGTGTTAGAGACACGGGGCTCACAATAGTAGTATCAAAATTTATACCACTTGGTACAAGATGAAAACTTGTAATATCTAGGATTTTATGTCACAAACGAAACTTAAATTAGACAAGTATTGAGAGAGTTATAGTCTTTTATGCTAAATTGATAAAATTATGGTCTAATTTTTAAAGTAGTACACCTGTAAAAGTATTATTTTCTATATATTTTGAGAGAGAAAGAAGGCTCACGATTTGTAGAGTTCAATGCTATTAACGATACTCAATTTAGATCAAGAACGACAAAGTTATGATATTTTTCGTAAAAAATCAGGTGAAAACGATCAAAAATAAATGAGAACAGAAAACGATAACATAGAGGGCCATGCATGGGTTAAAAATCTCGAAAATAAATTGGGAGTGAGGAATAAAGCATGTCATGAAAACATATCGTTAACAGAAGACCAAGGTAAGAAATGATAATTTTATCCTCGAAATAACAATTTTATCTCAAAATGATAATTCTATCCCTAATGTCTATAAATATGCTTTGAGTGTGCATTTTTCCAGAGGAGAGGGAGAGATGAGAAAATAAAGAAAGAGAATACTTATTTGGCTATAACTTTACATATACACATCAGATTGACATACCATTTATGCTATTGGACTTGTATCGATGAGGGAAATTAGGTTATGGTAATAGAATTTGGAACAGTAACTAGAACCATTCTTGAAGCTCACTATAGTTTTGATGAAAACTTTTTTTTTTCTGTAATTCCATATCTAAAACCATAATTTTTATCTTGTAAACGTCGAATAAGCTTTTGGTGAGTAGTTTCTCACTATAAAACCTAGTTTTTCATGAATTTAAGAGGGTAACATAAGTTAAGATTTATGATTTGGTTAAATCTTGGTTGTTTAGTTTTAAAGCTTTGTGGTGAATGATAACATTAGTTTGTTAGCTTGAGTTTGTGGTATTGAATGATCATAATATTTGGTATATTAAAATTAAAAATATTTAAAAAGAATTGGTTTTAAAAAACTTAACATGTCAAGTGTTCGATGAAATATCTAAGTGATTATAAGTGTTGATATATTATAAATTCAATGATTAGGAATATTGTCACAAAAAATACAATGCGTGATAAGATGAATGAATTATAAAACTTGATAATGAGATTTATAAAATTGCATAAAATATAGAAAGACATGTAGGTTGCATAATAAGTGTTCCATAAAATGTCTAAAGGATGTGTTAATTGGTATATTAATAATAAATGGCTTGAGATGTTTAGGGACATGAGTTGTATGATTCATGGACCATTATTTTGATGTATATATGTATGATCGAGGCTAGGAGGCCAACTATGATTTTTGATATGTGGAATTTGATTTATATTATTATGAAATGATAATTGTGGTGTCAATTTAGTTATGATGATTATGACTTTTATGTGAGAATAATCGAGAAGCTAATGTTTTATTTATTGATATTGATTTTGGGCTTGTGTGCCTTTTTGATATTTGATATGTATTGATTTGATGTCCTTGTAAGCCAATGTATATGATTATAATCTTGTGTACTGATAATCTTGATTTAGCCTTGTGTGCCTATGGATTTATCATATGAAGTTTTATTTATATTAATAATGAATGACGCATATATGTGCGGATATGAGTTTGAAGTTTATGGTATGATGATGAAACGCGTGAGGGTCTCTAATGATGATAGGATGCATGAAGGTCCTCTTAAGGTAATGAATATCCACATGTTTGGAGGTACCTATTCTTGCAAGTTACGGTCTTAAAGAGAATAGGGGTATTCAGGATATTTGAGGTACCTATTCTTATGAGCTACGATCTTTGAGAGAATAAAGGTATTCAAGGTATTAGAGTTACATATTCTTGTGGGCTAAGGCCTTAGAGAGAATAGGGGTATTCAAGATATTAGAGCCACCTATTCTTATGAGCTACGACTTCAGAGAGAATGGGGGTATTCGGGGTATTGTAGTACCTATTCTTGTGGGCTAAAACCTTAGAAAGAGTGGTGGTATTCTGGTTATTGGAGGTATTTATTCTTATAGGCTACAGCTTAGAGAGAATGGGGTTATTCGAGGTGTTAGAGGTACCTATTCTTACAGATGATGGTCTTAGAAAGAATGGGGTATTCGTGGTGTCTAGTCTTACCAGTGATGGTCTTAGGGAGAATAGGTATAAGAACTAATATTGATTATATTGAGAACCATGATTATATGTTATGTTATGTGTAGTTGTACTATGTATGATTAGGTCTCAAGTACTCAAGAGAAGAGCCAAGTGACACAGGGAATTAAAGAAAGTGTATACCTTCCTTAAGATATAAGTGGACCTTTCTAATTAAATTTTATTTATTTGATTATGTTTTCAAACTCAATTATTCCATTGATTTTATAACATTAGTTAATAAGTATAGCCTTTGTTGGTTGATTTAAGAATGTAATGATATAGTGAATTGTACTTGATTAAGATTACTAAGGCAATAAGAAAATTAGAAAAGGGATTTTTATATGGTTTAGTTTATTGTATAAATGTAATTAAAGATGTTTGTATGAATGATAAGTTTGTATATAGATTAAATGAATGTATGCATATAATCATACATGTATTGATTATTGTGAAAGTTGTATGAAAATGAATAAATTTATTTAGTCATTGTGTAACATTGGAGTTAAATGAGTACCTATGCTATTTTAGTTTTATCCTTGATGAAGTGACCTTGATGTGCAGTTATATGTATGATTATATATGGATACAAATGTTGGTTTATATTAGATGGTGCATATATTTATATTCATGTGGTTATCTAGATTAGGTTGATTATTAATGAATATGCTGATATGATTTGTATGATTTATTGGTGCATACATATTGTGAAATTAGGTTCGGATAATTACGGATAATTTAATAAATTATCGTTGCTCATATTCAATATAGGAGAATGAATGGTTGGGATTATAACTAGGCCAAGTAGATTTGATGATTGATTTTGAAATGATATATAGGTGATAGTGAAATTGTGAAATGTGAGTTGTGGATAAAAATGATTAGAATAAGGGTTGGATTGAGATGAGTATGAATGAATGTGGGTTGGATAGATTGAAATGAGAAGTGATAATGAGAAAGAGAACAAGAAAGAGATTATGGTTCTTATTAGTTTCTAATGGAGTTATGACATATTATGATACAAGTGTATATGTTATAAATGAGATGTATTAGTTTATGTATGTTTATATGTTGCATGCATATTGATATTGTGATCATATAATAGATGTATATTTTGGTTATGTTATTGAACTATTTTGGATTACATGTTAAGTGACCTACTTATTGGGCTTATCAGCTCATCACTCTATAGTTTTTAGTTTTACAGGTCTGTCTCGATTACCAGACTCCTCTATAGTATCATAATAGTAGTTCATCGTATATCTAGATTCGAAAATATAGCCATTTTATATACCCATTGCATGGTTATTGAGGTACTTGAGATACGAATAGCATACATTTTTGTTGAAATGTCAAGATTATTGGGTGATATGACATGGATTGGTTGAGGATGTAGTAGCTTAACCAACTCGTTGAGTTCTTTATAAGGTAGAGCCGGCCTTGCGAAGGGTTGACTATGATAATGAATTATTTTATTACTTTTAAAATGGAATCTACAAATCTAAGTGTACTTTTTAGTGATAATACAGTTTTAAATTCTCTACGTTTTAGTATTTCCTTACTTGACTTCAATTTAAGGACTCTAATTTGTATACTCTTGGTCTTTAGATCTAGGTGACCTTATAAGGTCCTTCCTAATTTACTTTCAGAATCTATTCTCTAGGCATCTTTGTATTTATTATAACTTATCTCAGAATCAGATCTCTTTCTTAAAATGTTTAATGATAGATATGCTTATTATAGTATTTTGTAGCCTTTATTGATAGGTTGTTATCTTTATCAAAATATCTTTTTTCTTTGTGCTAATCTAATTCTAAGTCATGCCCTTCTTATTCTCATCTTCATCATAATTATAGACTTGAAATACTAGCAGACTAATTTTAATCTAGGCATTTTTGTATTCTCTGAGCTTTTTATTGAGTATTTTTTATTTCTTTATATACAACCTTCATTTATTTATTCGATTTTTGGTGAGTTGTTGTGATGAATATGAGATCTATTATAAAATCTAAGCATAGATCCTTAAAATTTGCATTGTCAATTTGTTTTTCATTATCAATAATTAGTAACTGAGATAATCCAAATCAATAGGTTATATTTTGTTTAACAATAGCTATGATCCGTTTCTTAGTAATAATAACCAAAGGCTTTGCTTCCACCTATTTAGTAAAGTAATCAATTTCTACTATTATATAATTGTGGTGGCTCTAATAATCAATAATGGACTAATAAAATCTAAACCCCATTGCACGAATGGTCAAGGGCTTAGTAAAGTAGTCAACTTATTAGGTGGTTGCCTTATTATATCTCTATCTATCTAACACCTATGATAGGTTTTAACAATCTCAGTTGTATTATAAAAGAGAATAGGCCAACAATATCCTTGTCTTAAGATTTTATGGGTTAATAAACATGCTATCCCATGATCATCAAAGACTCTATAGTGATTTTCTTTTAAAACTCGAATTGCTTCTTCAGTCCTTAGGTACTTCAACTAGGAGATATTAAAGCCATGTTTGTACAACTCTCTATTGATCATTGTATATCTTACAAATTTATTCTTGATCTTTCGAGCTTTATCCATTTCTTTTAGGAGTTCTCATCTTAAATATAAGATTTTATTTAGTCTATCTAAGTAGGGTCAAAATTAATCTCGATTGCAATGAAAAGATCACTCTTTCCCTTTATGTTTTTTTGTTGTAATACCTAGATGAGTATCTCTGTTACACCTTTATCCCTGAATGTAAAGGTTAACTTGGCTAAATTGTCATCTCTCAAATTCTTTGATCTCAGAATTTGTCTCACTGTCACCCTTTTTAATGTTTTTAAAAGTTGCTTGGCCTTGTCTAATTAAGCTTACATTCTACTTTCTCAAGCTTAGAAATGCCCAATGACTTGGTTTGCTATCAGTTGTGAATTACTATTTATATTCAAGTAAACTACCCTTACTGCCTAGACCAAATTACTTCCTATAATTAGTGCTTCATATTTTGTTTCATTATTTGTCACTTTAAAATTGAACCTTGATGAATACATTATTTCTATCTCATCTAGTCCAACCAAAATAATTCTTACTCCTTCGTGCTGTGTGTTAAAGGCACTATCAATGAAAAGATACCAAAAAGGGACTTGTGTATTCTATTCTGAAAGCTTCCTTTGGCTTACCTTGGATTATTTTACGTAATTTGATAAATTATTAAATTATCATATATCAATCATTTTGCTACAAAATCTATTAAAACTTATTCTTTTATTACCTTTCTCAATTTATAACTGATATTATATTCATTAAGCTCAATTGAACACTTTATTAATCGCACAAACAAATTAGGTCGGTAGAGAATTTATCTCAAGGGTAGATTTGTTAGGATTACCACTTAATAAATTTGGAAATAAAGGCGTAATTTTCTTGCTACAACCACCAGTATAAGCGTTAACTTTTCTAGAGGTGAATACCTTATCTCAACATCTATCAATGATTTATTGGTGTAATATATAGGCTAGTAAACTTTTTTTTTATTTTTCTTTTACTAGCATTAACCTAACAAAATGGTCATTTACTGCTAAATAGAGGTAGAGTATCTCTCCACTCTAAGAGTTTGTTAAATATAGAGTGATATGAGATATTTAGTTCTTGAAAACTACTTTCTTGCAAATGACTTTCATACTTTTCAGTCTACTTCATTTCTTTTCCCTTTTTCATAACTTAGAAAAATAGAAAGCACTTGTCAGCAGCCTTGAACATAAATCTACTTAAGGTAGCTATTTTGCCTGTTAAACTTTGTAGTTCTTTCAATATTATTAGGAACGTGAGCTCTATTATTGCTCTTATTTTTTGAGGTTGGCTTTATTTGTTATTTACTAACCATAAATCCTAAGAATTTGGCAACCTTACTTTAAACATGCATTTCTCCAGATTTATATTCATATCATACTTTCTTAAGTAAAAGAAAGTTTCTTTTTAAATGTTTCACGTGATTATTTGCTTTCAATGACTTAGTGATCATATCATCCATGTAAACTTCTATAGTTGATTCAATCATGAGTTTAAATACCCACTTAACCAGACTCTAAAAGGATGCCCCATATTATTTAGTTTAAAGGGCATGACCTTATAACAATACAACCCTTAATCAGTTATAAAAGAGTTATTCTCTTGGTCCAACATATGTATATTGACTTAATTATATCCTAAGAATTTATCTATAAAGCTTAGAAGTTCATGTCCCGCTGTCAAACCTATCAATTAGTCTATTCTCAATAGCAAAAAACTATCTTTTAAATAGACTTCGTTTAAGTTATTAAAGTTCACACACATCCTTTATTTTTCATTTGACTTCTTCACTATAACGATATTTATGATCCAATTTGGATAGTACACTTCCTTAATAAAGTTGACTTTTATCAACTTCTCCATTTTGATCCAAACTACTTCCTTCTTCTTTATGTTAAATACTCGTCTCTTTTATTTTACAAGCTTAAATTTTGGGTTAATTGTGAGTCAATGGAAAATTACTCTCAGATTAATCTTAAGCATATCTTTATGCGACTGCGCTAATACATCCATATGCTACTTTAAAGTTTTTCTAAATAACTTCTTTTGTCCATTAAATATGTAGGATCCAATTTTAATTATTTTACCTGGAGTCTTATCATCTAAAATTACGAGTTAAAATTCCTTTATAAATTCTGCTATTGGTTGTCTACTCTTCTGACCTAATCTTTTACTTATGCTCTCTATTATCTGTTTTTACTCGGTATTCTCATTTTTGGTTCCAAAACTTTCTCCTAGAGTTTGGTTTAAAATACAATAAGAATTTTTTATCGATGTGGTAAAACATGAATTGGCCTCTTCTAACTTCCTTTTACTATCCAATGTCTTCTTCTACTATGAACTTTAACTTCAGGTAGTAAATACTTTCTACTACCATAGTAGATTTAAGAAATGGTCTTCCCAAATTTATAGTCTATGACATTTTCAAGTCTATTACCTAAAACTTAATTATAATAGTTTTTTAATAAGGTGTGTCTCCTTCTGTTATTGATAGTTGAACTATACCAAATATGTACGTACATGATTTTTTGAACCTATACAATATTATTTTTGTTAATCTCAGTTTCAGCTCGTTGATGCACAATGAATCTAGGGTCTTCTTAAAGATGATATTTATAGCTCTACCCGTATCAATCAGCATTTAATTGACTTGACCTATTTCAAACCTCAAAATTATTACTAAGACATTATCGTAAGGTTGATTTGCTAATCATTATGCTAATTAGGGTTTTAAAACATTAAACATATATTAGGGTTTTAATTTCTCAAATTAATCAAAATTAATATGAGAAACTCTAACCTTTAGCTTGGATTTGATGAAGATAATACTAAAATGACGGAATCTTTAAGAATTAAAACTTCTCTTAGCTTGATGTTTGGCCGAATTTGAGGAGAGAAAGAGAACTTGAATTTTTGTTGAATTTTCACTTAGTTCCCTTAAAAATGAAAAATGACTCCTTTATATAATAATGCACTAATGACTTAAATGTTCCCATAAAACATTTTGATGGCAAACAAATCCCAAAACTTATCAAACAAGTTTTATAATGGTTGAATACAAAATGACAAATTTATCTATATTAAACTCTTTAATGCCAAATTTGTCTTAAAGCTAGTCAAACAACCTTTAACTAACTTTTGTTTAATTTCATTTATATTCTATAATATTAGTAGAATGTTATAATTTACAACAAGTTATATTTAGGTCAATTTATTAAGTTCTCAAATGTATTAAACTATTTAACTTATAAATCGTTTACACTTTTCGACCAATTATCACCGTCGAGAATGCTAGCTCTCTTAACAAATAACAATTCATAGGATTATTAGTTATGTCCACTCGAGTTCACTGTAGTGTTAACCATAACCTTACCACATATTCATTCTCAAAGCATATAGTAAGCTTAACAACTATAATTAACATTTAGCAATATATCATAGTTTTTAAACCAGAATAAACAAAATCTTTATTGAATATTTTATAACTAATTATATATACTATATAGTTAATATCCTTCTAATATTTAATTCCAACTAGGTTAGGCTCACAGAATGTCAAAAACCCTAAAATTATTATCTGTTCAGATTATTAGTCATTATATATTAAACCTATTATCACGAAACTCTTAAGTGTAACTTGTTTTGTACTCCAATCAGAGATTTATTAATGAAAACTTGTTTGGTAACTTTAGGCATTCATCAACATTTGATAGGGAGTTCAAATCTAGATTGAATCAATGAAAACTCAAGATCTTATATATATTGAGTCAATGAGTTCCATCTTAATAGTCATTTATATTTTAATATTAATAACATATGACCAAACTAACTTTTGTGTACAAGAAAAGATTAGTATTGCATTTATACATCTCATGAATTATATGTATCTATATTAGATAATGATTACGATGTCTAAGGTCAAAAGATTATTTTACACACTAGTACAATCAAATAACGAATCATTAACTACATACATTCTATGTGATTCATTATTTCTTTAACCACATTCAAAAAAATAATTCTCTAATTATTAATCTATATTAATATCCTAGTGATAAGCACATAAAAGTGTACGTGCACTAAGGTTTAAATTTATCATTTTACACTTTAAAGTATGGTTAACTCCATTTAAGCATATTTCTAGTTTTTGATGTAAAATTTACTTTTTTTGTAATTTTAATTAATTTTTATTTTAATGCAGTGAACGTAAAAATGTCATAACTTATCATCTAAGATAGTTATTAAGATGAATCTTGATCCATTAGAAATCTAACTCATTGGACTAAAACTTTTATGTTTGGTCCAACCATCAATTTGATAGCTTTAAAATATTTTTTGATGATTTAGTGGCATAATTAATTTTCTATGTTATATTGTTTTTGATAATGTCAAAATAAATAACAAGTAACAAAGATGCATATATGTGATAAGTCGAATGAATTTATTTGTTAAATGAACATATATAAGTCACTTGTTCTTTGGAAAATGTATATATTTTTGCAGGTTAGAAAAATGTGAAGAAAGTGTCAAGAAAAGCTCACCAAGGCACAAACGTATCGATACGTTGCTCAAACGTATCAACACGTTTTAG
>JAVXUL010135443.1:0-15331 GCA_035590515.1 Trichilia minutiflora
AAATCAATATAAAATCATATAACAAAATTTTAATAACAAAAACATTTATATTATTATCGCATTTCATCATATATTTGTAAAACAGGATTTAAATAGGATAGTAAAACCAAAAAGAGTCCACTCACAACTTAGGGAGGGTGTACACTCCCTAATTTCCCTCATTCCTCGACGACTCACACGAATACCTCGATCTTAAACCATCACCTTGTGGTGTGGTCGGTTTGCTCCGATTTCGCCTCTAACTCGAAAAACCCTAAACTCCCCTCTCGAAACCCTAGGTGGCCATTCGTGGATTCGCGCTCCTATCGCTAAATTGCTGCTCTCAGCGTGTTAGACGCATAGAATGCGGCTCATCTGCGAAGAGAAATCAAGATTTAAACAAAAATCGGGCAAGGACTGAGAAGAACAAAGGAGAGAACGTGAGGGAGAAGAAGAGAAGGAGAAAAGAAGAAGAAGAGTGTAAATTCAACCCCCCTGACCCCTATTTATAGAAAGAGGGTGAAATTATCATTTTGCCCTTAAGTTTTCTTAAGGAGAAGTTTTCAGAAGAGAGCAATTTTGGTCATTTCACGCCGATTTGGTCGAACGAATTACAGTTCGTTGAAACGAATCCTTTAACGCCTACAGAAGTCAGAGAGCTTCCAAATTATCGATCGAACAAAACGATGTTCGACCGAACGAATCAACATTTCGATCGAACGAATCTCTCATTCGGTCGAACAAAGCCCAATTCGGTCAATTGAATCTGAAGCCACAAATTTTCTAGAGAGTCCTCAAAATATCGATCAAACGAATCATCTATTCGGTTGATCGAACCCATCAAAATTTGAAATCTCACTTAAATATTCCCCAAATGAACTTAGAATTACACCCACAAACACATGGGATATGAAATGAATGGAGATGTATGAACTGGAAAAGTAAAAAATAATAAATATATCCTCGGGGTCTAAACACGGGGGTTATATATGGAACCCACGGGTTAGGGTGTGACATAATCTATTTTATTTTTTACCTAACTTGGTTGTTTACTTCTTGTGTTTGTGTGGTTTTAGCTATGTCATTGATGCAATAAGATACATAAATGAAACAAATGCTATTTTTAGAAAGATGCCAGTATCCTCAAAGTAAGATCAATTTTTTATTTTCTCTTTAAATGGAAAAACTTTCCCCAGAATTACTAATGGGAATCAGACAACATAATTGAATTTATGATTCTTTCAATCTTACTGTTACATTTATAATTTTGATGTTTAAGTAAAGACAACCAGCTTCGAGCAAAAATGGAAACTTGGCCATAAGCGTGGAGGGAAGTCAGCCAGGAAGAAATCTTCTAGAAACTCATGCAATATCTTGGACAAAACTAGTCCTGGACATATATCCCCCTGGCATATCTGTAAGGTATGTAAGTACTCTATATATAGGTTTGAGACTTCTGGCCAATTTATGCATATGCATCCTAAGTATATGATCAGAAGCAGAGGACATTATATTACTTGTCAATTGGCTGATGGTTATATTAGAAAACTAAATTTAGTAAGGCACAAGCTTTGACATGTTAATTCCTATGGGAAGGAGTCATATGTGGTCATCCTCTGGCTTTATAGTAGAATTGTCAAGTTGTCACTGTCATATTGTTTGACAATTAACTAGAGTGAGATTCATTGTTTGGCTGCTGAGCCACATGTAATCAGTTAGTAGCACACATTCACCATTTGGCATAAACGTAGACATTTTGTTTTGGTTAATCTTGTATATTTTATGTGTTGCTCTAATTCTGTAATCAATAACTGTCATCAGTTATAATTGCTTTGAGATGTCTTCACTTCTAAATTATGTCTGCGTAACCAACATATCATTACATCAACTTCTGTAATTCTTCAATTTGTAACTTACAGTCTTTTTTAAACGATCATCATATTAGAAAAGCCGTACAAGTAATGGACCATTTTCTTAAAAAGTGGTTAAAAGAGAAGAAAAAAATGCAATTCCTATACTAACTGTTGCTTCTTTTTTTTTAATTTTGTAGAAGCTTGACTTGCTCATAGTGTATTTAGTTTAATCTGAGAGGAAACAATATTTAAACTATGAAGGATCTATTTAAGAGGATGATGCCAGTTAAGGTGAATGCTTAAGAATTTTGCTTATATCTTGCCTTTTTATCCTTTTTGATTATTATGGAAGAAACTTGAAGCATTTATTTTCTTTTTAGACTATTTCTTTGATTATGACAATTTGCTCTGAGGGTGTTTTTGACTGAGGATAAGCTTGTTGGTTATTGTATATTGGATGATTGAAACATTAAATAGAAATGTTGAAATTTTGTATGGAGATGAATGTATTGAATTATTATTGTAATATATGTAATTTCTAATATTTAATAACTTTTGTTGTGTATTGGATGATTGAAGCATTGGCTTTTTCTTTTACCCTATTTTGAAAGCTAGTCTATGTTAAATTTTTAATAATTATAAAAAAAATTTATCACATATTTGTGATAGATTTTTATCACATGTTTGTAATAGAATTGTATCACTAATTTATGATAGTTTTTATTGCCACATCATTTGCCATATCATCAAGATAATCTATCACATCAGCAATATAATTTACCATATCAACGAACATCAACAATATAAGTTGCCACATTATTTACCATATCATCGATATAATCTGCCACGTCAACAATATAATTTGCCACATCATCGAACATGTCAGTAATATGAGTTATCATATCACCTGCCATATCATTGATATAACCTACCACATCAGTAATTTAATTTGCAACGTCATCGAATATTTCAGTAATATAGGTTACCATATCAGCTACCAAGTAGGCAAACCATTGCTTATGTCACTAGCCACGTAAACTAATTTTTTGCCATATTATTTGTCATGTGGACAAATGTTCTGTCACTGATTAGTGACAGAAAGGGTTTGTTTCAGAAAATTTTCTGTCACCTTGTAGTGATTCTGGCTTTGGTGACAGAAATTTTTCTGTCACAAAGCATATTTAGTGACAGAATTTCTCTATCACCAAAACACAGAATTTTTCTAGTAGTGTTTTGTTTGAATTGTAAATGAAATTAAAAAGTTAATATAATTGTATGTTTTACAAAGTATGAGGATACTTGATGATAAATGATTTATTTATTTTTGAAAGATTATAATACTTGGTGTGATGAGAAATTATATTTGAAATGAATATGTTTTGAATTGGTTATAGATATCAAGGATGCATTGCAGGTTCTTGAGATGTATTCTAGGATAATATAATGTATTCTAAGGACTTATGACAATTGTTATATGTAGATCCCACGAGTGAGGGCATGATAGTTTTATTGGTATTAAAGCCAAAGGTTTTGAAAAGGTTTATAAAAATATTGAAACGTTTTAGATAATTTTATATGGTTTTAAAATGATTTTGAAAATATCCAGTGGACCCATAAGTGAGTCAAGTCTTAGGTTGACATACAACTTGTGATACATGTAGAATTAAAAGAATAAATTTCTTTTATAGTGAAAGATACCACCACAATCAAGTAGGGGAATTGGTAGATCTCGTAGGGAGATTATACTTAAAAGGCAATAAGACATTGCTTCATATATAACCCAATCTGTTCCTAAGGAACCATAAGTGTCCCTTCCACCACCTTTCCCTTAGCCAGAAGTTAGAATGCTACCTTCTATGACTCTAAAGGCATAGGCTACATATATAACATATTAGAATGCCTAGAATTTTGTACAGATTTAGGATTAGTTAAGATAAACCCATATCCTTATCTTTACCTATATCACTGCCCATTCTCAAGGATAATGATAGCCTTTACCACTGGAATTGTGCCATCCAAACATGCCATAAAACTTTTTAAACTCATTAAAGAAGTAAGACAACTTTGGAATATACTATTTGGCGACACTACTAATGCCATATTGGCAAACAAGTAGCTAAAAGGAGTAAAGAAGGATCTAGATGATATAGGACTAAATGATGAGGGTAAGTTAAAGATAGCTACCATATTACTAGAAGACAGTATAACTACTTGGTAGGAGAATATACTATTAAGATCAACTGTGCACTTAACTTGGACTGACTTTATACAAGAATTTAAAGACTGGTATTGCACTCATTTTTACTATAATGAAAAAAAGAAAACAATTCATAAGGTTAAAATAGATAGGTAAGATGGTGATAGAATATAAGATTTAGTTGAGAGAGTTGGTAAAATTTGTACCAGAGTTTGCCAATAAAGATTGTTTGTGTGCCAAGTTTAAAGAAGGATTGAACTTTAAAATTAGGGAAAAGATGTTAATTTTGAAAAATTAGAGCTATAAAGAGATGATTTAGATAGCCTTGAGAGCTGAAAAGCTAGTTGGAGAAAGGAAATCACAAAGTATATTTTAGAAAAAGAGACCTTAGTGTGTAGATTGGGCAACCTTTAAAAAAAGTCACAGTAATGGCTCTTCGAATAGTACATCTGCCACTAATTTAACTAGTAATTTTCCTTTCTTTCTACGAGACCAAAGGTCATCTAAATTTGGATCATTAGTCTAAAGATTAACTCCGAGTTGCAAGTAGAGACAAAGGACAAATTAATATATGAATTGTAAAAACTACTACAGTGGCATATAAAACTACCATCGATGTATTTTTACTATAGATAGGTAGGTCATATTAAGAAGTTTCGCCCCAGTTTAAAAAGAGTGAAGATAGGTAGACAACTTATACAGAACCAGTATCCTATTTTTTCTTAATAGCAATCAATAGTTTAGACAACAACTCTAATTAATAAGAGATCACGAGGGAAATTCATCCACTGCACAGAAGAATACTTATATGACACAGGGAAGAGTGTAGACAGGGTATTTGGCCTTAACTAAAAGTAGTTCAAATTAATCTTGATGTAGTAATAGGTATTTTATCAATCAAGTCGGATACATCTTTATTGATTTGGGTTCAAACTTATCTTTTGTCAGTACCATATTTGCATCTCATGTGGATAGAAATTTGTCACCTCTAGAGCAAAAATTAGTAGTTCTTACACTTTTAATGTAGAAAATACCAAAGAAGATGAATTTTAGATATTGCTCTATTATTATAGGTAAAGTAAAGTTAGAAGTAAATTTGATTTCTTTGAGAATCCAAGACTTCGACTCTATTCTGGGAATAAATTGGATTTCTCAACATCGAGTATTAACAGATTATTTTACCAAGCAATTGGTATTTAGAACCATATATTATTTTGATGGAAGAGTATAGTGTACTTCTAACTTGTGTGATTTCAGTTATGAAAGCTTAACAATTAATATAGAAGGGTTGTTAAGTGTAGTTAGCACATGTGATCAATATTATAGCACTACAACATTAGGTAGAAAGGTGCTAGTAATGAAAAAATTTTTAGATATGTTTCTTGATAAACTACACGGATTACCGTCAGACAAAAAAATCAATTTTAGCATTGAATTATTTCTAATACTACACTCATTTTGATACCTTTATATTGTATAACACCAGTCAAGCTCAGAGAACTTAAGGTATAACTTTAAGACTTGGTTTACAAGTCTTTGACCCCGTATGTCATCCTAGGGTTTACCAATATTGTTTGTCAAGAAGAAAGATGGTACCCTAAGATTATGTATAGATTATTGATAATTAAACAGGGTGGCCATCAAGGATAAGTATCCCTTGTCCAGGATAGATGATCTCTCTAATCAGCTACAGAATGCCAACATGTTTTCCAAAATCGACTTGAGATCAAGGTATTACCAATTGAGGATTTAGGACAGTGATGTACTCAAGACTGTGTTCAGAACTAGACATGGATATTATAAGTTTCTTATAATGCCATTTAAGTTATCTAATACCTCTATTGCATTCATAGATCTTATGAATTGTATATTTCATCTATATTTGGATAAGTTTATGATTTGTTTATTGATGATATTCTGGTATATTGAGAAAATGATGAAGACTATGCTTAGTATTTAAGGATAATGTTACAAACCTTGAAAGATAGAAGGCCGTACTCTAAATTCTTCATGGGTGAGTTTTGGCTTAAAAAAGTGGTCTTCTTGGAGCATGTGGTATCAAGTGAAGATATTTTTGTAAACTCTCGGAAGATAGAAGCAATAGTATAATAGACAAGGCCAAACAAAATTAAAAGTTTCTTAGGGTTAGTGGGATATTATAGAAGGCTTCTCTTTGTTGTCCATCTATTATTACGATTGGCAAAAAAAAAAAGTCAAGTTCAAATAGGATGAATAATGTAAATAGAGTTTTCAAGTATTGAAGGATCGTCTCACTATTACTCTAGTTTTAACACTTTTCATTCTAAGGGGTAGATATGTAGTATTTAGTTGTACTTCTAAATAGGAACTTGGATGTATCCTGATATAAAATAAGAAGGTGATTACTTTTGCTTCTCAATAGGTTAAGAAGTATGAAGTTAATTACCCCTCCCATAATTTGAAGTTAGCAGTAGTGGTCTTCGCATTAAAGGTATAGAGACATTATTTGTATAAAAAACAGTGTCAGATTTTCATTGATCACAAAAACTTAAGATATTCATTCACCCAATGGGAGTTAAATATGAGACAGAAGATATGGCTAAAACTAATTAAAGATTATGATTTAATAATTAGTTATCATATGGGGAAAACCAATGTGGTTACTGGTGCATTAACTAAAAAGTTATTGATTATACTAGCGTATGTTAGATCAGCATACCTACTATTGTTATTAGATTTGAAGACCTTAAGGGTTACACAATGTACCATTACCAATTAACTTATTATTTAGTAATAATTTACAATGATTATTTTTAAAATATAGTTCAAAATTAATCTCTTCAAGTTTTGATACAGAAACTATATTCTTTACAATACTGGGTACATAATAATAGTCATACAAATCCAATACATATTCGTTAGACAACTTTAAATGTACAGTGCCTACAACTAATACTGTAACTCTTACTTCATTTCTGACACATATCTATATCTTTTACCTCTGTAGATATCTAATATTTGTCAGAACCTGCATATCATTACAAATGTGAGATGCACAGCTAGTATCTAATATGTATAAGAAACTATTCTTTTCTAATAAATTAATTTCAATAACAAATATACCTGTAAAGTCTGAGGCAATAGCTTACTTCTCCTTAGCCTTCATTGTAAGATAATACTTGCAATTTCTTTTCCAGTATCAATCCATTCCATAATAGAAATAGGTACCTTTAGGTTTCTTCTTTAACTCTTTTGTCTTGTTCTTTTGTATCCTACCTTTTGATTTTTATGACTTCTTCTTTTTATTAAACTTTTTAACTTTTCTCTTCTTAGAGCTAGAAGAGTCATTAATCATCGTCACAGCTTTGTTAGATTTCTTATCTGATAAGATCTGAGCCTCAGTTGTTTTAAGCATATTATGCAACTCTACGAAGGTTGCATCCAATTTGTTTATATGAAAATTATTAATAAAATCATTGAAGGTGATTGTGGGAGACTGAAAGATGAGGTCAATTTGGAGTTTATGATCTATACAGAACCCCAAATCCTCAATATGCTCTATTTATCCAATCATCTTCAAAACATGATCGGATACAGATTTGTCAGGCTGTATCTTACAACCAAACAACTTTTTTAATTGTTTGATACCTGACTACTCTAGTGTTGCTCCCAAGCAACTCTTGTAAGTGTAGCAAGATAGATCTAGCATCTATTTTTTTATGTTGGCATTGTAATTCTTTGGACATTCCAACCAACATATAACATCTTGCTATTTCCTCATCCTCCTTCTACTTCTTAAGTGTTTGTCTCTCCTCTTCTGATGTACCATCTGATATGACATTAGGCATCAGAGAGTCAAGAACATAGACAATCCATTCACATATTAAAATAATTTTAAGTGTGCGAAACCAGACAAAAAAATTCTTAGAAGCATTTAATTTTTTAAAGACAATCATAGTATGAAGTGGAATATGCAAAGCACACATCTTTAATCTGTATCAAATATGCTAAAACAATGCAAACATGATCAGTATAAGTATTAATAAATTTAAGGAAGAAAATAAATTAAATATTAAATTAATCCTACTATTTTAATCAAAATGCATAACCCTTTAATATACAAATAGAGAAATAATTATATTACTTCTTAGTGGGATTAGAATCCTAGTTAATTTGAATAACATAAGTTTGTGTGATACAATAACTCATAAATTCCTTAATTAGGTAGATAACTCTTATTAATTGTAACACTTACAATTTCTAATATTATCTAGCCTTCAGAATTTTGCGACCTTGTATAACACAATAAATCATAAATTCTAGTTAAGTAAAACCAATATTTCTTATGAACTAACTTTCATTATATAACCTTTGTGTGACATAACAAAACTATATGACTACATTCAAGTCAAACATCTTATATAAATGTACTAATTCATGACGACGAATAAACGAGTCTTGTGTAACACAATAAATCAATCTCGTTGTTGAATTCAATTAATACATAAATATTGTAAAGACTATGTTAAAATTCTCAATTTTAACAATACCACTTAAAATTACTCATAAAAGGGATTTTAATATTAATCAGGTATCATTTTAATTACAACATATTTATAGCACTAATAACCATGCTTATAACACTCATAACAACTTACATCAACATGTAAAGCACATTCATTTCATGAAATATTCATGTTATATGAGGGCATTCTATATTTGATGATGTGTTTGTACAATGTTAAACAATTTCTATACATCACATGTACAAAATTGTACTTCATGCATGTTCTCACTTGACATTTGCTGAGTACATAAAAGTATACATGAACTAAGATTTAAATTCATCATTTTACACTTCAAAGTATGATTAATTCTCTCTATTTATGTATATTTCTAGTTTTTGATGTAAAATTTATTTTCTTTGTAATTTTTATTAATTTTTATTTAATGCAGTGAAAGTAAAAAGTCATAATTTTTTATCCAAGAAAGTTATTAAAGTTAATCTTGATTCATTAAAAAGCTAACTCATTAGGTTAAAACTTTTATGTTTGGTCCAATCATCAATTCAGGGTCTAAGTTATATTTTTGAAGCCATCAATCAAGCCTAGTTGCTGTTCCAGTTCAACTTGATCATGCTTTAGTATTTTACCCATATCTTTTGATAAAAATTTCATATTGACCTAAGACAAGTGGCATTTGAAATATGAGTCAAATATCTATAACTTTTATGTTTATCACAGAAGCTTAATCATTGATCTTTGAGGTCATCTATGACATTTTTGTGACAACTAGAATATTTTAACTTCATTTGTCAAAGTTTTCAACTTAATTACAAATATTACAGCTACCTACTTTGATATTTAGTTCTCATATTTGCCTATAAATAAGAGAAATATTTTGTACTCTGGGAATATAATAGAGGTATTAGAATTAGTTTGTAATAAAATTTTATTCTCTTCTCTCTATATCTTTTTAAAGTACTAGCTAAGGCTAGGAGGTTGATATTAAAGATGTATGGTATGTTTTTTAGATCCCATCTTTGATTTTAATATTAAAGTTCTTTTGATTAATTGCATATTCATGTTTTAAAAAATGTTTTTAAGAATTTAAACTCTTTGATTTTTATGTAGACATTTGGTACATTGAATGCTTGAAAAACTTTCTTTGATTCATTGTAGACATATAGTACAAAAAATACTTTGAACATTAAACATCTTAAATGTTTTTGTTATATGTTTTTATCATTTAATTTAAACATATAATTTTTATCAAATATTGATTTTTAAAGAAAATATATTTTTCGTGCATCAAACAATTTTAATATTTTAATTGGGTAACTCTTTAGTTAATTTCAATTGAGTTATATAAGGGATTTAATTTACTACCATCATCCTAAAATATCAGTTTTTATTTGATAAATCTTTCTTTAAAATTGATCCATCATTTATTCTACCTTTACTATTAGACTTTTGCTATTAGACCTTGGTTTGGACATAACTCAATTGAACTCTTGGAAAAAACACTCCTTGTAGATACGACACTTGAACTCATTGGACTACACTATAACATGACTACCTATATTTGGGTACAATAATTTAATTGAGATCAAATTTTTGATTTCGTTATCAAGGAGTGTAATTAACTAAAATAAAATTGGCCTTATGGAAGGTTAAGCCTCCTACAATTTTTATTTTTACTTATTTACTTTTTTTGTACTTTACTTTACTGCAATTTATTTACTTGTTATTTATTTTCTTGTAATTTAATTCTTGTTATTTTTATTTGTATAAAGGGCAAAACTTTGCCACCTCTTTCCATAATTTTATCTTGTTTATAAAAAATTTATATTAAGAGGAAGGTTTTGCCACCCTTTTTTATAATTTTATCTATTATTTTTATTTTTGTTATGGGGAAGGCTTTACCACCTCTTTTATATTATTATACTAACATTTTCTTTTATTAATCTATAATTATTGTGTGTTTTATCTTGTTTTATTTTATTTATGCTCAATTGGTATCGTGATTCACATTCGAGGCGTTTGGTGAAAGGTAATTCTCAAACTTTCTTTGATAATTTATTTGATTAATCTTCATCATCACATACTTTTAGCATCATAGCTGATAGTCAAAGTATTCAAGGAGAAATTGAAAATCCTCTGTTGAGAACCATACGTGAATACTTGCGACCTCCTTAACATACTATTCCTTCTTGTTTTATTTTTTCTCTTAATACAAACAACTTTAGATTTAAGCGAAGTATATTCCTTTACTTCCTAATTTTCATAGCTTAGAATTTGAGAGTCCTTACTTGCATTTGAAAGAATTTGAAGAAATTTGTATAACTTTCAATGATCAGACATGTAGTAAAGAAATTGTTAAACTTAAGGTATTTCTTTTTTCATTAAAAGATAAAGCTAAAACTTAGTTTAATTCTTTGAGGTCTAGATCAATTGGAACTTAGAATGAAATACAAGTAGAATTTTTGAAAAAAATTTTCCAATTCATAAAACAAATGCTTTTAAAAGGCAAATTCAAAATTTTTTTCAAAAAAAAAAATGAAAAATATTTTCAATGGTGAAAAATATTTAAAGATTTGTTAAATTCATGTCTATATTATAATTTTGAAAAATGATGCACAATTAGTTTTTTCTATGACGGTTTAATAACCGAGACCAAATAATTTGTTAAAACCATATATAATAGGAAATTTTTGAAAAAAGATCTAGATAAAGCATTAGATTATTTATATTACTTAGCTGAAAATTCACAATATTGGTATACCATTAGTTCCTTACATAATTTAATTAGATCTAATTTAATAATTCTAGTAGAAAAAAATATAATTTAAGTCAAAAAGATGATCTAAATGTTAGGATTACTAGTTTGATAAAAAATATTGAAGCCATGGAACTTAGAAAAGCAAAGAATGTCAAATTCATTAAGCATGAAGATGTTTGCAATATTTATGATAACATTGAACACTTAATAAATGAATGCCCAAACCTTCCAATATTTAGAGAAGTTATGCATGAACAAATGAATGTCATAGATTATACTCAGAAGCCTTATCCATCTCTATACTCCAACACTTATAATCCAAATTGGTAAAATCATCCAAACTTTAGTTGAAGAAATGATCATAATGCTTAGACATCTCAATCACAAAGGCCTTCTAATTCTCTTCCATATAATCAATCAAAGTTAAAAACCCTTGAGAAAACTATGTATGCATTCATTGAAAAACAAGAATCATTCAATAATCAAATAGCTCAATCATTAATTGATTTGAAATATACTCTTGTAAAATTTGCATAAGCACTTAGTATTCATGAGAAAGGTAAGTTTCCATCTCAATCACAGTCCAACCCAAAAAGCCAATCAAATTTAAAAGTTAACCAACATATGGATCAAGTTAAATCGGTTATTACTCTTCATAATGGTAAGGTTGTTAAGAAGCTCATTCTTAATACAAGTGAGAAAGAGGAATCAATCTCTACAGGTAAGAAAAAGGATGACAAACTTACACCTATTATAGATAAGACCGAACCAACACCTTTGCCACCATTTTCTCATGTATTAATCTCTCCAAAGAAACTAATCCACAATTCAGAAATTTATAAGATTTATAAATAAGTCAATATCAATATTCTTTTGTTAGATGTGATCAAACAAGTACCCTCTTATGCCAAATTTTTGAAAAACTTGTGCACAGTAAAAAGAAAATTGAATATGAAAAAAAAACTTTTTCAACTGAACAAGTAAATGCAATTCTTCATAATAATAATGCAATAAAATACAAAGATCCAGGTTATCCAACAATTTTAAGCATTATTAAAAATCATAAAATTGAACAAGTTTTACTTGATCTTGGTGCTAGTGTAAACTTACTTTCATATTTAGTTTATCAACAACTCAACTTATGTGAGTTAAAATCAATATCTGTGACTTTTTTACTTGTCGATCGATCAGTAAAAGTGTGAAGAGGAATTATAAAAGATGTGTTAGTTCAAATTGATAAATTCATTTATCTGATGGATTTTATTATTTTGGATACACAACATGTGAAAATAGGTAATACAATTCCAATTATTTTAGAACGTTCATTTTTAACAACTTCTAATACCTTGATTAATTGTAGGAATAGAATCATGAAGTTATCATTTGACAACATGACATTGGAGCTTAATGTTTTTAATATGTGTAAGCAACCATGTGATGAAGAAGATAAGAATGAGGAAGCTAACATTATTGAGAATATTGTAGAGGATAAAATTCAAGAAGAGAATTTTTCTGACCCTTTAAAAACTTGTTTGCTTAATTCATTTGAATCAAGTATACCACTAGAGCATGACATTTCTAACATATGTTCATTACTTGATTGTACACAGGTGATAGAAAGTAAAGGATAGAAGCCACACTTTGAAGACTTAAGACAACTGAATGCCAATAAACAAGGTAAAATACTCAAGTAAGAGTTAAAACCTTTACCTGAAGGATTAAAGTATACTTATCTTAGATACAAGCAAACTCTTCCAGTTGTCATCTTTTTTACTCTCATAAGCGAGGAAGAAAGTAAGCTGATTGATGTGTTAAAAGGCCATAAAAATACAATTAAATAGACTTTAAAAGACATAAAAGGCATTAACCTTTTAATTTACACTTATCGAATACATTTAGAAGATAGTACTAGAACATCTCAATAACTCCAAAGAAGATTAAATCCACACATGAAAAAGGTAGTTAGGGCTGAAGTGCTTAAATTACTTGACACAAGCATCATCTATCCTATTTTTAATAGTAAGTGGGTAAAAAATCAGGCATTATAGTGACAAAAAAAAAGGTGAGTCATTACCAACACATGTGTCATCTAATTGGAGAATGTATATTGATTATCGAAAATTAAATACAGTCACTAAAAAAGATCATTTTCCTTTACCATTTCTTGACCAAATTTTAGATAAAGTAGCAGGTCATTCTCATTATTGCTTTCTTAATGGCTATTTAGGCTACTATCAAATTCTTATTGCACTTGAAAACCAAGAAAAGACCATATTCATATACACTTTTAGTACCTTTGCATTTAAGAGAATGCCCTTTGGACTTTGTAATACTTCAGTAACTTTTCAAAGATGTATGTTAAGCATTTTTAGTGACATGGTTGAGCATTATTTAGAAGTTTTCGTGGATGATTTAAATGTATTTGAAAATTCTTCTGAAAGTTATCTTGAAAACTTAGATAAAGTCTTAAAACGATGGGAAGAAAAAGAACTTGTGTTGGATTGGAAAAAATGTCATTACATAATCACTTCAGGAATTGGTTTAGGTCATGTGGTATCTTTTAAGGAAATTAAAGTTGATAAAGCCAAAGTAGAAATAATTGGTCATTTGCCATCACCAAAAACAGTTAGAAAAATTCGTTCATTTTTAGGACATGTAGGGTTTTATAGTATGTTTATTAAAAATTTCAGTGCTATATCCAAACCACTTTGTAAGCTCTTAATAAAAGATAGTTTATTTGAATGGATACAAAAATATCAAAATACTTTTGATAAATTAATTGAACTTTTGAAATTAATTGTAACCTCTTAATAAAAGATAGTTTATTTCAGTGATATAGTATGGTTTTGCCTTTTAAGATAATGTGTGATGCAAGTAATTATACTGTTAGAGTTGTTCTAGGACAAAGGAAGGAAGGTAAGTCTTATGTAATTATTACGTAAGTAGAACTTTAAATGATGCTTAAATGAATTACACTAAAACTGAAAAAGAGTTACTTGCTGTAATAT
Organism: Trichilia minutiflora; assembly: GCA_035590515.1. NCBI lineage: Eukaryota > Viridiplantae > Streptophyta > Magnoliopsida > Sapindales > Meliaceae > Trichilia > Trichilia minutiflora. Next base: position 14,298 of record JAVXUL010135443.1, read on the forward strand.
TTACATTGGATAAATTTCGATATTATTTGATTGGGTTTCCTACCATTATTTTCACTGATCATGCTATTGTGAGATATCTAATGACTAAATAGGATGCAAAACCAAGACTCATACGATGGATTTTATTGCTTCAAGAATTCAATATCACGATCAAGGATAAGAAATGAGCTGAAAACTTTGTTGCAGATCACCTATCAAGATTGACAGCAGATTCATCATTTGAAACTTCTTCTATTAATTATTCTTTTCTTGATGAAATTTTATTTTCTGTCACTATAATGTCATGGTTTGCTAATATCGTTAGTTTTCTTACAATAGGAAAAATGCCATCTGAATGGAGTAATTAGGATAAGAAGAAGTTTTTATCTGAGGTGAGAAATTTTTATTGGGATGATCCATATTTATTCAAGTATTGCCTAGATCAAATATTTTGGAGATGAATACCAGAAGATGAGGTAAGTAGTATAATTAATTTTTGTCATAATGAGGCATATGGAGGATATTTTTCTTTAAAGAAAATAGCTACAAAAATTTTGTAATGTGGTTTTTATTGATCAACTATTTTTAAGGATACATATACATTTTGTAAAACATGTGAGAATTGTCAGAAATTGAGATCTATTTCAAAGCGAAATATGATGACTTTAAATCCCATTCTTGTTATTAAAGTTTTTAATTGTTGGGATATAAATTTTATAGGTCCTTTTCTACCTTCTTTTGGTTTTGTGTATATATTGATTGTAGTAGATTATGTTTCAAAATGGATTGAGGCAATTCTATATCGAAATAATGATAATAAAATAGTGATCAAAATTTTAAAAGAAAATATTTTAAGTCAATTTAGAATTCCTCAAGCCATTATAAGTGATGGAGGAACACATTTTTTTAATAAACATTTTGAAAATTTGATGAAAAAATATAGAATTACACATAAAGTGTCTAACTCTTATCACCCATAAACAAATGGACAAGTTGAATTAGCAAATAGGGAGATAAAACAAATTTTAGAAAAAACAGTTAACCCAAATCGTAAG
>JAVXUL010135454.1:0-14819 GCA_035590515.1 Trichilia minutiflora
CGTATTATGTGTTGTATTTTATAAAAATACTCAGATTGATATTTGTATGATTGAAAATCTTCCATTTTCCTTTAATTCATTTATTTTTGGTTAATGAGTTTGAAAATAGGTACTAATGCCTTGTGGATTCCAGAGGTGCATTCTGAGAAATAGGGTGTACTTTTGGGATTTGCGACGATTGCCACGTGACCAACTAGGATTGGAGCATGACATTAAATGACTTAAAGGCAATTTTGTTATTTTATCTCTATATGTGGATGATATCTTCTTAGCTAAAAAAAATAAAGAATTTGTATTAGCAATAAAGAATGGTTATCATCACACTTTGAGATGAAAGATATGGATGAGGTAACTTATATCCTTGGTGTAAAGATCTATAGGGATCGTTCAAAGAATATTTTAACTTTATCACAAGAATCTTATATCAAGAAGGTTCTAGAATGATTTAATATACAAGATTAGAAATCTATAGATACACCTATTGCAAAAGGTAACACCTTAAATAAGAAAATATGCCCTGAAACTATAGAGGAAAGATAAAAAATGTCTAAAGTTCCTTATGCCAATGCCATTGAAAGTTTAATGTATGTTATGATGTGTACACAACCATATATTAGCTTTACAATAGGATTACTCAGCCATTTCCAATCAGATCCGTGATTTGAACATTGAAAAGCAGTCAAAAAATTTTTTAGATACTTAAAAGGCACTATCGATCTATGTCTCTATTATAGAGGACGTGATTTGCAAGTAGTCGGCTATTCAGATACTAGTTAAGCTAGATATTTGGATGAATGTAAATTAACATTTAGATATGTACTCTTACTTAATAACGGAGCCATCTCATGAAGTAGTAAGAAACAAATTTCTTTAGCCTTGTCTACTATAAAAGCTAAATTTATGGTTTGCTCAGCTTTAGTACAAGAGGTAATTTGTTTTAAAAGTTTTTTACAGCATCTTGGAGTTGTGCCTAAGATAGATGAACCTATGATTATAAATTGTGATAGTGAAGCAACCATTGCTTATATAAAAGATCCTAAGTATCATGGTAGAACCAAACATATAGATATAAAGTACAATTATGTAAGAGATGTCATTGTACAAAAGAAGGTAAGCCTTTGACATACTTTTATACATTATATGATAATCGATCCTCTGACCAAGCCAATTTTAAGAGATGTGTATATGAGTCATGTTTAATCTCTAGGCTTGTGTAGAATGTAAGAATTATATAACATTGTTTTATATAATGAAATATTTGACATTTCATTTATTGATTTAAACTAGTATATAAACACACTTGATAAATAAATTATCTCATCAGGCATAGATTGGCTTTCTCATACGAGCAATTGCCTCAGGCTAATGTAGTGAGCTGAGATGAGACATGATATACTTGTAATCAAGAAGAGTACATAAGTTTGTATCAAGTGTATGTTGATTAAAATGTCACCTTAACAATAGTCAGGATGAGATCTTTTTTTTTTTTTTTTAATTCTATAATGAACCAAACATGATTTACCACTATCATGTTAGCCTGATAAATGGCTAGATACGAGAAAATATTATGATATTAAGTGAGTGAATAAAATCCCAGGCTAAACACGTGTGTTTGACTCATACTTTGGACGGGTCTGAGTTAAGATCTGTATGGTGATGTATTTTGATAGAAAAGCGAAAATCACCATGACATGTGTTTCATACCATGTGTGCCAACTGCGACCATAACAAAGAAGTGAGCGAATGAGTCCTTGCTTCATCACTGTATGAGTCTCTGTTGAGGTTTGTATAATCTCAATTTGTACCCTTAGACTATCAACTACATTGTGAGGTAATAGATGGATATTGCTACTTTGGCATATTATCTATGGTTATAGATGATTCGATTTTAAAGGATATGACTAGGAAAGTAGTTTATCTGAAACTAAGCAATGTATGTTTGAGAGGCTATTTACGTTATTATGTATATATGGATCCATTGGTCGACCAATTATGTTGCTGGAATACTAGCTTAACATAATTATGGTTACATATTGAGATTGATGTTAAGCATGCTCTTATAGAGGGATTAGAAATATTCTCGGGGAATGTAATATGATATATTTTAGGTACAATGAGTTTTCAGTTTGTTTGTTTATCTTGTTATTTGATGGTGTAGCTACTATGTTATCGCTAACAGGTGTATAGTATATAGTATGAAGCTCTTATAAGTGTACTTGCAGGTCGCACTACTCATTTGCTGTATGACAAATTTTGAAGTGAATGATTATAGACTTTGAGTCTATATGTGTATTTGAGAGTTGTATTCATGCCTATTATGTGTGAGTTAGAGATGTTGGATTTATACACTCATAATTGGTACGTGGGTTATGGGAATGGATACTCGGTGGAAATAAGAAGATATAGTAACTTCTTTATTTAAATGCAAAGAAGGTAGAAGTTAAGAAGACAAGTAACTTTCCTATTTAAATACAAAGAAGTTGAGAAGACTAAGTAACTTCTCTCTAACTTTTTTATTTAAATGCAACTACTCAAACAAATAAAAAATAAAGAGATACTTCAAAAGATTGATTAAAGGGATTTGGGTGGTGGAAACTATATGAGTTCTAACTTATGATCTCACATTGGCTTGTAATTTAAATATCACGCGAAACAATCCAATGATCCTTAAGGTAAATATCCTAAACTATGTTTTTATAGATCATTATTAATAATAATAATAATAATAATAATAATAATACTTGTATTATTTTTGTTTAATGTTATTTGGATAAATTTTATAGAATATAGATGCATATTTTCAGATTATTTTGATGAATATTTAAAGTATGTATGATTGAATATAGTTTTAATATGTATGTGTGAATATATACAAAGAAAACCCATGAAATCTATTTTTAAGTGAAGTAACTTGTGCAATCTATCTCCAAAATTACAGTCAATCTTTGCTATCATGCAGGTTTAATCTCATTCACGATCACCATTTTGCTCTTTCAAACACTGTCCATGTATTTCCAGGTACCACGTGCAGTAAATAGCTATAGGACTCATCGAAAATCGCAAACAAAGTCACGATCTTTCGCATGATCTCCCATTTAAAAGTTGCGTAACTTCGCTGGAAAAAGAAAAAATATGGTGAAAATTGTCGAGCAGTGACTAACCATAGTGGTAACATCATCAATCTAGTGTCGATGACGGTAGATTCCGTTGGAGAAGGTGCTTAAAAAATTTCAATTAAGTCCCTTAATCAATAAATTTTAGTTAAATCCTCGTCAAATATCATTTAAGTTTAAAATTCAAATTTTCTTATAATTTAGTTCTAAAGTTTTTTTTTTTTTGCAAATTTGTCAAAAATAAAGTTTATGTAATTTTACAAATTTTGTTTTTTAGTCCAAAATAAACCTTTCAAAATTACAATCTGTCTCTTAACCTTTTAGAGCTTGTAATTTTGCCCTAATTTTTGAATTAATTTAAAATAAAGACCAAATATAAGGAATTAAGATTTTGGACTAATTTTGTAATTAATTTTTAAATTAAGGCCAAAATTAAAGTTTTGTTTATAATTTTGGACTTAAAATTACAACTATTCCAATTTAGTCTAAAACAAAGTTTGGATTTTTTTCTTAATCTTACACTGAATTTTAGATTAGTTAATTTATACTTACACATATACATCAAATAAATCTGATCTCTAAGTAACTTACTATTTATAGAGTTTATGCGTAGCCATTGTCACTTGAGTACTGATGACACTCCTTCAAACTTACCAAGTGTCTTGAATCACGATAAGCCCGATACATTTATCGTCAATTGTATATATTATGTGAGATTCAATATGAAACTATGATATCGAAAAATACCTGATCGTCAAAGCTACAAGGAAATATTGGGGAAAAAATTAAAGATACCTTATATTTAGTTTTTGGTTTTAATTTCAAATATTGGTATGAAGGCCCTTATGAGATATAATAGTTGAAAGTGAATTAATTAAAGTAAGATATTACCAAAGTAACCTTTCTTGTGAAAATTAACTGTGCTTAGAATATTAAAAAATTTTATGCATGTGTAATTCATACGGATATTAGATGACCTCATTACTTGCCTAAATTACATATATACTTATGGTAATAAACATGTGGTGATTATCCAGTATACAAGTAAATAATAAATCAGTCTATAAAAAGGTCTACTATTTGACATGCCTTATTATCAGTGTTTGATTATTACACCAAGATATCACTTACAAGTTAATATTTTTGTTCAAAGCTAAATATTAATGTTGTAGTTAGTATTTTATGATTGGTCATATTATAATTTAAAATTATTACGACTTGTATAATAAGATGTTTATGTAAGCTAAGTCATTTTACTTGTTTCATTCTCTGTGTCTTCAGTTTCAAATTCTACTTCAAACATTTCTGCTAGTATCAATTATATCCTTATGCTTAATGACACTAACTTCAATGCATGGTAAGAGAACAAGTTAATAGTTCTTAAGAGAACTTGTTAATCATTTTTGAAGTCATGGACCTAGATCTTGAAAGGTTATCAATAAACATGCTTAATTTGTTTAGGTTTAATCAAGATTAACATGCTATTAAGGTTTATGTTCAAAACTGATCTAATAAATTTAAAATACACTAACTTTTAATGTTGTTGAAGACTTTGAGAGATCTAAAACTATGAATCCTTTAAGAAATCAAACCTCGTTTTGTGTTGGTCGAATATGAGAGATGAGAGAGCTTTGATTTGTTTTCAATTTTATTAAAATAAAATAAAATAAAAAATCATGTAAAATAATGGAATTCAACTTTTATTTATATGCATAGACATAATAACCTAAATGTCCCTTATCATTGGGCTATCAAACGGGCCGGCGGTTTGCAGGCTGGCCCGTTTAACCCATTGTTTAAGTGGGCTGAGCTAAAAATTTTTTAGCCCGTTTAATTCGCGAACTCATTTGACTTGGTCCATTTAGCCTGCGGGTTAAACAGGTTAACTCTTCTAATCCACAGGCCGGCCCACTAACCAGCAAAAAAATTAAAAAATATATTTTATACATTTAAAATATATTTTTTATGTTATATTTAATAATAATTAATATATTTTATTTATTTTTTATTTTATATATTTTTAATTTTAAAATTTTAAATTAATTCGCGTGTCGATCCGTTTAGATCTATTAGTTCATGGACCGGGTTAAGATTGATAAAATACCAATTCACATAATAAACAGATCAATCCAATCTAATCCGTTTAAGACTGACTTGCAATAGACTGAACCAAATCGAATCGGATTGATCCATTTGATAGCCCTAATTACGTTCCAACTTATAGGTAAGTTATACAATGACTCCCTCGTAAAAATTAAAATGATTTTAGTCGATAATATTAATATATTTTTTTATATAAATTAATATAATAATATTTATATTTATAAAAAAATTTATATATAACATTATTATTATTATTAACTAGAAGTTTAATTTTTGATACTTTCACCGGAAGCAAACTCTATCTGGTATGACAATATGATAAATATTAAATTATAATTATCATGAGATAAAAATTTTAGGCTTAAATTCTATTTAATTTTGCGACATGAACTGATGGCTTTTAAACTATAACTGTTATGTGAGATAGAAATTTTAAATGGTAAATATCAATGTAAAAATATACAAGTTTTATTATAAATTTGTGTAGTAATAAACACTTTTTAATTTATTTTTACAGTATCAAACAAGTAACGCAATTCCAAACAAAGTATTTATAAAATTTAATTGAGTCAAATTCACCGTCTATTTATTATGATTGCATGATACAGTCATTGTATACTTATAAATATAAAATTTTTGTAACAAATTTAAGGTATTATAATTTTAAAATTATAATTATTATGAGATTAAATAAATAATTTCTACCCAATATCTTTTGAAAGAGATTTGCATATATTTATCCATCAGATTAACATTAATCACTAGATATTAACTCGATTATCTAATCAGTTGATGACTAAATTAATATCAAATAATTAGTGCTAGTTTGGCGAAGCAGAAGCATGCAAGTTTTTATGATAATTTAATTAATATATTTTTAAAAAATTAAACGTGTAATGCATTATCTCTCTCTCTCTATCTGTCTATCTCTAACTCTCTCTCTCTCTATATATAGAGAGATGGATAGATAGATATATATATATTGGGAGAGAGAGATTGATTTGATGAATCATGAGTGTGTTGAAGACTCCTTGAGAAACAAATAATTAAATATATGAGACTTAAAACGGTAATAAATGACCTAATTTGACTACCTACCCATCCCATCTAGAAAGAATAATAAAAGTAATTAGATTTGTTCATTTTATTATTTATATATTAGATAGAAAAGGGGTTAATATTGGTCATTATATCAAAAGTAAAAAAATTTTAATGTATATTATTGTCATACTGTACACAATTTTTTATTTTTTATTTTTTAATTTGGTAAACTTAATACCTATACTCCAATTTTGGATATTTAAAAAAGTAATTTGTTTATACTACTTTAAATTATTCTACCGAATTTTTTAGCACAAAATTTTATATACCTATATAATAATAGTAAGTGAATTCAAAACTCTATTAAAAACATTTTTATCTATTCCAGCATAGGATTCAATTCATTTTTATCTTTAATTATTTCAAAAAATCTATTAAAAATATTTTTTATTTAGATTTTTATTACTTTTTATCTTTAATTATTCCAAAAAATCTATTAAAAACATTTTTTATTTAGATTTTTATTATTTCAATGTCACTTTCCGTACTCGTCAAAATTTTATTATAATTAATTTTTTTTAGTATTTATTTATGTTTGAATTCAAAAATATATATAAAATAAAGGAGAATTTTTTTTTTTGTATATATATATATATATTTAATATTTAAATTTGAATTTAACGTTCGCTGTTGTTATTTATTTATTTTTCTACATAAAATTAATTAATTTATTAAAGTCAAACTAACGCGTGACTTCCGCTTTGACTTTTCCTTAAAGAGAAGAGTTGGAGCTTACGTGGTTCCATGCGTTGCTAACGTGTCCCACTGTTATTTGTGGGACCACCTCGTATAAGTGGCGGGACCCAAGGCGTGGATCTGGCGCGTCAGCACCACGTGGATTCCGTTTCAATCCGAAGGACAACATTAACTTATTCAAAGAAATTCACCCGAGACCCGACATTGAATTTATATAATTAATTATAAAATTTTACTAATGAGTGTCCACATTAGTTAAATTTTTTTTATATTTAATATAATAATAAATTTTAATATATTAAAAATTATAACTTATTGAGTTTAAAATTTTTAATAAATAGCTTAATAACACTCTTTAACAAAACTCTTAATTATATATTTATATAATTTTTTAAAAAATTATTTAATCGTTAACAATATTATAAATTTGAGAATTTGTGTCATTAACTTAATTAAGTATGTAATCAATTAGAGTAAAATATGCTATCATTATAGCTTGAATGCAATTAAGTAAGGTGAGTTTACCACTAATCATCACGTGTAGTTATATAATTTTTAAAAAATTAATTGTTAGCAATATGATAAATTTGATTAATTGTGTTGTTAAACCTAATTATGTGTTGATATAACATAATTAATTATGCGTTGATATGACATAAGTAAATTTGTACAGTGAAAATTCAAAAGGAATTTTCAATGCTTCTAGAATACAATAATTAATTGATGATTTTATACATTTGCTTTATAAAATATATTATAGAAAATTTTTATTTTTTTAATACAAAATACTTTTCTTATTTATTCAAATTTCAGCCTTTAAATATATTAATTAATAAATTCTATTAAAAAATATATGTTTTATTAAAATCTTATAAAAATTCATATTATACTTTCATTTCAAGTTTCCCTCCAAATCTTTTATGAAAGATTAAGCAAACAATTGAAAGTCAAAAAAGATATGTAAAGTTATATATTTTTCAAGATTTTCAATTTTGTATTATATATTTTTTTAAATATAACGCTTACATTAATAATTATAATGAAAAATTAGGATATTATCACCGAAAATATTATAAATTACATCGAAAAAATTAACTGATACAATATATTTGTATATAACATAATTCAATTTGTGACATATATTATTTTATTTAAATAGTGATCGAATGTATCATATATTTTTTAATTCTTTCGTTATAATTTTTTTTTTTATAAATTATATTTTTTTTTCTAAAACAAGTAATTGTACTTTATATCTATATGCAGTATAACCCTATCCATAAAATACATTATCCAAATAGTAAGTTAAAATTTTGAATAAAATCCCAATAGATATTCTTGGTGATGGATGGATGGATGGTCCGATGCCCATTGAATGAGTTGGGTGTTACAACTTACAAAACAAACCGTGAAATGAGATGAGACGGGACACATGCATGCATCATGCATGGATGGATGGATGACAGCGTAAATGTCCATCAAATTTAAAAATAATCTTTTATTTTATTTATTTAAATTAATTATAATATTTACGTTAAATTTTATCTTATCACCGTGCTTAATTTTGAAAACAGATAGGAGATTAAATGTCTGTTTAATACAGTTATTTTTCCTCCTTTTTAATCTTTTTTTTAATTAAAAACGGTGTTAAATTATAAATAAAAAACTTTTTTATATTAAAAATATATAAAATAATTTTTTAAAAAATTAACTCTTTTCTTTTCATTAAATATGCATAAATAATATTTATTTTATTTTAAAAATATTCTTTCTAATTCATTCTTTCAAATATTTTGATTTAATCAAATCCAATATCCTTTAAAATAAATTTTATAAAAAAGAACTCATTTTAATTATTATATCAAATAATTTTAAAAAAATTTTAATTTTAAATTCTCTTTATTTTTTAAAAAGAAGTAAAAATCAATTCTTAAACTCTTAAAATACTAATTCAAATAAGCTCTCAATATATATTTTGACTCTACTCTACTCTACTCTACTCTATTGTATTACTTTACTGTATTCAATTTATTTTATTTTTTTTAATATAATAATTTATTTTGAAATGGTTGGATTCGTTGGAAGTTGGTTTGTTAATTAGTCGGGTGGATTTCTTCAAATGAAAGGATTCTCTTTTCATTATCCAATCCAACCGTTTTTCAATCTTTGACCATATTTTTTTTTTATTAATTTTTATTTTCTCTTTGTTTTTTATTACTTTCGGAAAGTAATTTCTTTTAATTTTGAATTTTGTTTTGTTACAATTGGAATATCCTTTCTTTCCAAACTAGATAAACTTCCTATCGTAAGGAATTTCAAGATAATTAATTTCTCCTATTTTTCAACATTAAAAGTTGGAAAAAATAATAATATTTAATATTAAAAAATAATGACAATTTTTATTTTTATTATTTATTGCCTCGATTTAGATTAAACTTAAGCTAATAAATAAAAGTTTACTTTCGCTCCTATTAATTTTATATTTTTTTCTTATAATTTAAAATTAATTACATATGAACCCCTTCTATCCTATATGAATTAATTGAAAATGATTTTTTTCATTTACTACGGTTCTAAAGTTGGGTAAATTTCCCACAGTGGGCAACAATCATGGTAGGATTTCATGTTTAAATATATATATATTTAGATTTATATTGAAGCATAAATTTTTATTGATTATTTTTTTAATATTTAAAAATAAAGTAAAATTTTATAGATTTTTTTAATTGAGCTTAAAAAATTTAACAAAATTAAAAATTACTTGGATCACTCTAAAAGTTATAATAAACAATAACTCAAGATTATTATGATACATGAGAAATAGCAAATGATAGTAAAATTATGAGAAAAGATCAGACACATAATATTTATTTTGTATAAATAAAAAAGAAAACTGGTTTTATATTTATTGAATCATTAAATTTTATTTAATAATATAATTTACTATTCATGTAACGTAAAATTTGAATTTTATAAATTAATTTTTATGTTAATTTAATTCATGTAAATTAACAGTTTAAATTAATAGATTAAATGAAATGGACTTCTATTGGAAGGACTGAAATTTGCCGACCTTGACCCACAAGACCCACAGTTGATTGCCCAGGAAATCAAACAGAAAGAACAACAGGGGTCCCACATGCATATATTTTTATTAATTTTTTTTATACATAATCTCTAATGGATATATAAAAATAAAGAGAAAAATATTTTCACAATATATTTAATTATGTTAATTAATAAAGTTTGATGAAGGGGTGCATACAATTTTGTATATAAAAGGCCGCCAACCCCCACTCTCAAACCAATCTCATTACCCCTTTTTGCAATTGCATTTCCATTTTACATTCTTTCCCTCCATCTACCTTCAGCTTATTGTTTTTTTCAGTGAGAGTTTCTTCATATCTTTGTTCTCTTTGTTTTACTTACTTTCGTAAATTATTTATATAAAAAGAAAAGTCAGTTTCTTCATGCTCTTTGCACTTCCTTATCCAAAACCATCTCTATTAAGAGAGAAAAAGTTTTACGCAGTCTAAATTGACAGGACATCAGTAATTTAATATAGGAGAAGGAGAAAGCTGAGAAGAAGAAGAAAGCTAACAGAAATACAGAGAAAATGAAGTATGTGTTGGTAACTGGTGGAGTTGTAAGTGGGCTTGGGAAAGGAGTTACTGCCAGCAGTATTGGTGTTGTTCTTAAAGAGAGTGGACTGCGCGTTACTTCCATCAAAATTGGTCTTTCACTTGTTCCTTCTTCTCTATTTTGTTTTAGTTTTGTCAAAAGAGAGAGAGAGAGAGAGAAAAGAAAAGAAAAGAAAAGAAAAGAAAAAAAGAAAGAAAAGAAAACATTTCCCTTTTGCCTGGAAAAGTTTTGCCTTTTTTTTTTTCATTTTTCAAGAACATTTCTGGGTATGATGGATCCATCTGTTAGTACTGTTCCAATAATGTTTTTCATTTCAAATTGACACACACATATACACCTTTTGTTTTTCTATGGTCTACTTGGTTCAATTGAGAAACTTGGGTATTTTTTTGTTTTGAACTTGTTGTTTAGAAGAGTTTCATCCGTTTTGTAAACCAGAGGATGATTCTTTTCTTTCTTTTCCTCATAAATGAGTTGGATTCAAAGGGGTTTGAATAAATTTTTTACTGATTCATTCATTTTGATGCAGATCCCTACTTAAATACTGATGCAGGAACAATGTCCCCTATTGAACACGGGGAAGTATTTGTCTTAGATGATGGTGGAGAGGTATAGAGATAGTTTTATACTATTATTGTTGCTTTAGATTTTTCATTTTAGAATATATTATGTATTCTCTGTATTGCTATATCATTTTGAGAAGGTTGATACCACATGCATGAGATGAGATGAGCAATCTCTTGGAAACATATATATATAAGATGAAAGCTGCTAAATTTTTGAATTTTATTGCTTAATTTCTTGAGATGACAATCTAAATTACATTTATGGATGAGAGCATAATAAGTGAAGACAGTTAAGGTTTTCGAACATATTGGAGATTGATTAAGTCAAGTTTTTAACATTTGAATTTTCCTTTCCTTTTTTTGTTTTAAAAAGGTTGACCTCGACCTTGGAAACTATGAGAGGTTTCTGGATATCAAGTTAACCAGTGATAATAATATAACTACCGGCAAGATTTACCAGGCAAGTGTGTTCAATTGCAAATATATTTGATTTGTTTCATACATCAAAAGCTGGTTTCTGATTGTTTTTTTCTACTTTCTCTTCTTGTATGACAGTCTGTTATTGATAAGGAGAGAAGGGGAGATTATTTGGGAAAAACTGTTCAGGTTTAGTTTTACTACAAATTTTCATCATATATATATATGTATATTCTGCTATTTCGTCACATATGTTCTTTCCATCTATAGGTTGTCCCTCACGTTACAGATGCCATTCAAGAGTGGATAGAGCGCGTTGCAGTGATACCCGTCGACGGAAAGGAAGGTCCGGCAGACGTTTGTGTCATCGAATTAGGAGGAACTATAGGTACACTGACAACAAGGTTCTTGTAACTAGGGTCTCATGAGCGATTGTCTTGTTTTCTTTATGTTTAAAGAAATATTTCTGCATGCAGGAGACATTGAATCTATGCCATTTATCGAGGCTTTGGTGCAGTTCTCGTATCGTGTAGGTAAGAATATTGTTTGTCTATGACATAATTAATTCTCCTTTCACATTTTTGAATTGATTTTCTTTTTCTACAATTCTTCTTCTTCCAGGTCCTGGAAACTTTTGCTTGATTCATGTCAGCCTCGTGCCTGTTCTTAGTGTTGTTGGTGAACAGGTAACTTATTGTATGTTACCACATTTTAAGTGGAGTTATGACAAATTGCCCATACTAGGTCTAATGAGCAAAAGTGATTTATGTTTACCTGTTCAGAAAACAAAACCAACCCAGCATAGTGTTCGGGGACTTAGAAGTCAGGGTTTGACACCAAATATCTTAGCCTGTCGCAGCACAGTGGTAGATTGATCTCTCTGTCATACATGCACATACATAAATAAAAAACTTTGTGTGTTGGCTTCGGGTTCTAATTCTTAGTGTATTTTTCAGGCACTCGACGATAATGTAAAGGGAAAGCTCTCTCAGTTTTGTCATGTTCCAGTATGTTGGTTAAAATGATTAACATTTTATTTGCCTTTCACTTGAACTTTAAATCATCTGCTTTGGCTTAATCTTCCTTACTAATAAATACCTCATGCTTTACAGGAAGAAAATATCATCACTCTCTATGATGTTCCCAACATCTGGCATATTCCTCTGCTTTTAAGAGTAATTCTGTAGCATCCTTTTGAAACCTAATTGTTATATTTAGTTGCTCATTCTTACTGACTTGTGAATATGTTTTTCTCTTTTGATTAGGATCAGAAGGTTCATGATGCAATTTTAAGAGTGCTGAACCTTCAAGGGTATATCTAATGCTCTTATTTCCCATCCTTTTCGGTTCTGCACTGTACATGCCCCTGGCGTCATATTTGCTATCGATGTATCTTATGCTTATGCAATTGTATATAATAATATGCAGTACGACTACGGAGCCTCTTTTAAAGGAATGGACTTCAAGGGCTGAAATCTGTGATGCGTTACATGAGCCAGTGGGTGTCTTGGAAGTTCTCAATTTCAATCTATTTTTCTTAAAAGATTGCTGCCGGTGTCTTTATCTTTATTTGTTGGTAATTTACAGGTCAGAATAGCTATGGTTGGGAAGTATACAGTCCTTTCAGATTCCTATCTCTCTTTGCTAAAGGTATAGATTCTATCTGATAGTTGCTCAGTTACGTTTTACATTTTTATTCTAGATTTATGACACAATCGATAAGCTATGTAATTATATGTAAATTTGAAACGTGTCCAATACGAACCACCTAATGTTTAAGAAAATATAACATTTTTTATTATCTTGATCTCTTCTTTTTTGCTAGCTTAAGCATCTCAACACTCAAGCACTACATGATATCCCTGTGAATGTATTTATGTACACATGATGTTGTTGCTTACCATAAAAGTTGCTATCCTGTCTCCAGGCTCTTTTACACGCTTCTGTTGATCTTCGCAAGAAACTTGTTATTGATTGGGTTCCAGCTTGTGATCTTGAAGATGCAACTGAAAAAGAAGTTAGTAGTATTTTGATCCTTCCATTGGTCATTCCTTCATCTGTTACCTTGTTTCAGATCTTGACAACAATAATTTCCTTGCAGAATCCTGATGCACATAAGGCTGCATGGAAGTTGTTGAAGGTTGGTTGTTATGATATCTGATTCAACCTGATGTCTGCCATATATATATATATATATATATTACTGCTCTGACTAGCCTGTATATATGCAGGGTGCAGATGGCATTCTTGTTCCGGGAGGTTTTGGCAAGAGAGGGGTGCAAGGGAAAATTCTAGCGGCCAAGTATGCCAGGGAAAACAGAAAACCTTTCCTTGGCATTTGTCTTGGGATGCAAATTGCTGTCATTGAGTTTGCACGATCTGTTCTTGGTCTGCAAGATGCTAACAGCACCGAATTTGATCAAAACACCAAAAATCCTTATGTTATATTTATGCCTGAGGTTTGTATCTCCGGCCTCAATTTTAACTCTTCTGCAAAAACAAACTTTTTTGAATCTCCTATTTAACTCTCTACCCCTTCAAACAGGGCTCAAAAACTAGTATGGGAGGCACCATGCGCCTTGGCTCAAGAAGGACATACTTTCAAGTTAAGGACTGCAAATCTGCAAAACTGTGAGTATTAATGAACTTTTGAAAATGTACAATTAGACTAGTAATCAGCTAGTTTTCGTTGAAGTATAAGAAAAATAAAAATTAATCATGAATTGAAGATGTCTTTCAGAAGGGCTAACCCTTTTCCTCTGTGTTCTAGATATGGTAATAAAAGTTTCATTGATGAGAGACATCGGCATAGATATGAGGTATATATATGCCGTTAATACATGCATAAATTGCCTTCTAAGTTAAATATTTGGTCATGGGAATGACATTGAATATTATTCAGGTCAATCCTGATATGATAACAGGCTTGGAAAATGCTGGTCTCTCTTTCACTGGCAAGGATGAAACTGGTCGGCGCATGGAGGTATGGCTTTTCTCCTGTAAAATTATTCACGACTTAAATTACTTGGCCAATTCTGAATGACATATTAACGCCACAGATTATTGAGCTGCCTAATCATCCCTACTTCATTGGTGTTCAATTCCATCCTGAATTTAAATCAAGACCAGGAAAACCTTCTGCTTTGTTCTTAGGTACCTTTTTTCATCCGTTTTGTTTGCT
>JAVXUL010135464.1:0-15330 GCA_035590515.1 Trichilia minutiflora
GAGAGAGTTAATCATACTTTGAAGTGTAAAATGATAAATTTAACCTTAATACACATACACTTTTATGTACTCATCAACTAGCTTTCCTGATAAGTTGGGTCGGTGAAGAATATGCCGAAATGGCTGGCTAGTTAGCACCACTACAGGATGGGCCTGGAAGTAGAGCCATAATTTCCTGGCCGCAATCACAAGTGCCAGAGATAACTTTTCAGGCATCGAATATCACTTTTTAACATTTATCAAGGCTTTGCTGGTGTAGTATATAGGCCTTTAAACCTTTTGAGAATCTTCCTTCACTAATACTAAGCTAATAGCGTGTTCACTGACAGCAAGATAGAGATAGAGGGTTTCTTTTAGTGAAGAGCTGACTAGTTATGGGACGGAAGTCAAATAATCCTTGAGTTGTTTGAAAGATTTTTTGCATTCCTCATCCTATGTCATACCCTTACCCTTTCTTACCGTCTTGAAAAAGATAACACTTGTCAGTGAATCAAAAAATAAAACAACTTAAGGCAACCAATCTTCCTGTCAAACTTTGTAACTCCTTCAGTGTGTTAGAATTCTTCAAGTCCATGATGGCCTGTATCTTCTGGGGGTTGGCTTCAATACCTCTTTCATTGACCATGAAGTCCAAAAATTTTCCTGACCTGACCCCAAAGGCACACTTCTTAGGATTTAGCTTCAACTGATATTCCTTAAGAAGCGAGAAAGTTTGTTCTAGGTGAGAGGGGTGGTCTACGGCTTTAGTGGACTTTGAAATTATATCATCCACATAAACCTCTATGGACTGTCCTATCAGCGATTTGAAGATTTTATTTACCAATCTTTAAAAGGTGGCTCCGGTATTCTTCAAACCGAAAGGTATGATCTTGTAGCAGTACAATCTTTGGTTAGTGATGAAGGTTGTTTTCTCTTGGTCTGGAGGATATAGTGGTATTTTATTGTACCCTGCGAAGGCATCCATGAAGTTCAGCAGTTCGTGCCCTGTCATGGAGTCAACCAATTGATCAATTCGGGGCAAGAAAAAGCTATCATTAGGGTATGCCTTGTTCAGGTCAGTGAAGTCAACACACATAGCTTCCGTTGGCTTTCTTGACTAGGACGACATTTGCCAACCAGTTCGGATATCTGACTTCCCTAATGAAACCTATCTTGAACAATTTATCCACTTCTTCCTTGATGGCCTTTTGTCTTTCTGCGTTGAAGATCCTCTTATTTTGCCTGATGGGCTTGTGGGAAGAGGCAACTGCTAGCTGGTAGGTTACAACCTCTTTGTCAATACCTGGCAGATCTATATGGCTCCAAGCGAAGACATCTGCATTCCGTCTCAGGGTCTTTATCAAGTTTTGCCTCTGCTTGGGGTTTAGTTAGGTACTAATTCTGACGATCCTCTCAGGGTGTTGTTCATCCAGCCTCAGGGTCTTTATCATGCTTGTCAAGGTATCTTTTGGATCCAGTTTGGGGACTGGTGATTCTTCATTTTTCCTGTCTTAATCAACGACAGAAGCTTCGGGTTGACCTTTTGATCCCATCCTTTCGCTGGTTATTATCGAGTCAGGGGAAGCTTTCAATGGCCTCTTGCGAATGTAGTAAGCTTGTTTAGAAGAGGTGGTAAAACACGATTTTACTTTCATTTGATTACCCTTTATGATGCCAATCCCTTCCCTAGCTCTGAATTTCAGTTTCAAATAGTGAAAACTTTTCACTGTCTTAGTGTACCTAAGGAAGAGCCTTCCTAGGATGACAGAGTAGGGGATCTTCAAATCAACCACTTGAAAACACACTATGGCTATCTTTTGATAAGGCTTTTTTCCTATGGTGACTGATAGCTGTATCGATCCCAGAGGAGTGATGCAAGAATCCCCGAATTCATGTAGAGTAGAACTGGGACAGATTAATTTCAGGTCTTTTATGCCCAGAGAGTCCAGCGTATCTTTGAAAATTATGTTTGCTCAATTACTTGTATCAATTACAATTCTATTAACTTGTTTTGAGGCAATCCTCATCGCCACTACTAATGTATCATCATGAGGGTAGTGGACCCCTACTTCATCTTCATCAGTGAACATAATAGGGACGATGGTAATCCTTAGTCTCTTGTCCGCTCATACATTTATGATATGAACCTCTGAGGAGTGATTGGACAATGAGTAGCGTGCTTAATTCTTTCAGGAATTATTAGATAATCCTGCTAGGGTAGGACCTCTCGAGATAACCATAATGCCTGAATCCGACTCAAGGTAGTCATCATCCTCCTAATGCTGTTCAGGTCCTGGGAGAATGTGTTAAGAATCAATGTAATTTGTGAGATAATTGTTTTTTACTAGTACCTCAATCTGATTTCGCAGATCCTTGCATTGATCAGTGGTGTGGTCACGCTCTTTGTAGAATTCACAGAAGTAGCCTTTGATCTTTTTGGGCACCTTCACTTTCATTGCTTGGGGGTATGGTGCCAAAAGCCCCCAGCTCTTCTCGTACTCGTATATTTTCAACAAAGGAGACTTCAATAGAGTGAAGCTTTAGGTAGCCACATATTCCACTCTCCTAGAAGAATTCTTGCCCGGGAGTTATTTTGATGGCCTATCGTCCCTGGGGTACCGGGATGAAAATTGCCCCTGACTCTTATCTCCTTTATCATATTTAGGATTCCCATAACGAGCTCCTCTTCCCTTCTATCACATATCCTGAGGATGTTTCCTCCTGACTGGGATCGCTCGAGATTCTTCCTTCAACCTTAGGAGCATCTCCTCTTCGATTTTAATCTCATCGAGTAATTTCATTCGAGCTGCTTCATATGTATCCATCGTACGTTGATGAATAGCATACCAAACTCTTTTCAATCGTAGGCCCTTCTTCAATTCTTCTAGAGCTAAAGGATGATGATAGGTCCCTAACTCCATTATCCCTTCGTGATATCTTTGCACAAAGCTTTTCAGGGTTTTTCCAGCTCCTTGTCGTATCAATAATAGGGTACTCAGGTTTTGACTGGTGGCCACCGCCCCTTTGAATTCATTTTCAAAGAAGGCCACTAGTTGGTTGAAGCTGCAAATACTGGACGACGATAGGCTCTTGTACCAATGTCTTGTCGACCCTTCTAGGATCAGGAAAAAAGGTCGGCACATTTACAGTTCAGTTAAGCCCTGAATCAGTATCATTTCTCTGAGCATATCAATGTTCAGGGATGGATCCGTCTTCCCTGAATAAGAAGGTAGTTAGGGCATCTTGAACTTCTTGGGGAGGAGCAGGGATATAATCTCCTCTGATAGGGGAACTTGCGTCCAAGAGTAGGGACTTTCTCTGTTCCTGTGTCTCTTCCCTGAGCAGGGACATTGTATGCTCCCATTTCTCATAACATCTTCTTTATACATTCTTCCATCTCCCTTTTGTTGACGGCAACTGTTGCTTCCTTTTCCCAGGCATATTTCTTGTTAAGGTAGACTTTCATATCTGTGGAAGTCAAACTGTGCTCCACTCCTGACTGATTCACTCCTCTGTAATTGTCATCTACCCTATTTTTTTGGTGTTCACACCTTTCGTAGATTTTGAAAGGGGTGTTAATCTCCTGAGGTGCACAAGGCTCCTCCAACCTTTCAGTTGCTTTAACTTTTCTTTTCTGCCCGACTATCAATCTCTACTCAGGCATATGGTCGTACACCTCCCTGGATCTCCGAAGTCTCTCTGCAAGATCGTTTCGGGGAGTTTGATTGACCTACTCTTTAGGGGCAAGTGGTGTTCTCCCTTCTCCCAAGGAGATAGGTTCCCTGGCCATCTGCCTTCTAACCTCCAAGGGTTTTCTCTCTAGTGTTTCAGCTCTATTGGCCATTAATCTGTCTGTGTGTCTCCCTCCTGACCAAGGCCCCTCCCTGGTCAGGGTGGTTCTCCCTTCTCCATGAGCGATGCTTTTGCTGGAGCTGGAACCTTCATCTCCTTATCCTCTTTCTGTCATCTCGAAGTTTTCTTTTTTTAAGTTTAAAAGACTTATAAAAAATACTTCGTCTTCTCCTTTCCTTCACTACATGGTGCTTCAATGGCTTTTTATTTGATTCTCACAGACGGTGCCAACTATTGATGCGAGAATTGTCCATGGATCCTCCTCACAGTCAATAAGAAATAACTCAGTTGGTGAGGTGTGAGGGCGATGAGGCTACTGTCGGATGGTGAATTTTTCACCGAAATATGGCCAGAGACTTGACTGTTTCTGGCAAAGCTTCACCTCTTAAGCCTGTAAAATAATAACACCTTCGGAGTAACATTGAGTGGTATTCTCGACGGAGAAACTCCTATGCCTAAGTCAGAAAATAGTGAAGGGAGGAAATATCATTTTTGACAAACAAGGAAGAAAGAAATCAGAAATATAGCAGATATGAAGAGCCAAATACAGAGGTTATCAAAATGGATGCTTAACGAGAAAGCAGTGTGTTTTTGGTTTCTGAAAATATGGTGTTGCCAAATCTCTTTCTTCTGAAAGAGCCAAAAAAATCCCCTTTTCATTAAAAGTACTGCCTTTATATAGTGCCCCCGTGATAATGACTAGGCATCGAAGAATGAAAATGATAAAACGTCTGTCCTAGAGTGTAGCCGTATTTCATAAATACCCTCGCTGACACATCAGAAAGTTACAGGCCTGACACCGTCACATCGTCTGAAGATTATCAGAGGATGGGACGGGTGCATTTATGATGGGGCAGCTGTCTTGATGTAGGCTTGTTGTCAGCACTCATTCTTATTTTTAGATAGAGGGGGCACATGTTCATAGGTACCTTAGTCAGGGACCGCCTATAAGCTGGATACATTAGAATTCCCTGCTTGAAGTAATTGCTAGATTTGTACCAACTGGTTTTCATCTCCTGATAAGCTGGCCCGATTCCTAGGACGGAGAGTACCTGGAAGCTCCAACTATTAGATACCTGGACTGAGGCACATTGTTGTTGACTGAGAGGAAAAAACCCTGAGAAAGAAGTCACTGTCGCCCTGAGACCTGAGACGATGAAGCTCCTGAGGCGACGCAATACCTGAGGCGAAGGATGCTTGAGATGGTGAGATTCTTGAGACACGAGCTTCTTGGGATGGCCACCTGTCCACCTGTCACGTACTCTGCTGATGGGTATCTACGTATTGATCTGTCATTGGTGTGCATTTTGCCCCCCAAACAAATTTTTTTTTTACGGGTTAGGTGAGTTGGCCTGAGGGTTAGACAAGTTAACCCGTTTAACCCGCGGACTATATTGGGCCTCGAATTAAACATATCTATTTTTTTAGATCAAACTCATCAAAATAGTAGATTAAACGGGTCGATCCGTGGACCACCGATCTGTTTGACACCTCTAATAATGTATGATGAACTGTAATTATAGGATGATAGTTTAGGACGAACTTAGATAGAGGCCGCCTAAATAAGTGGAGATCAGATAGGGGTAGATATAAGAGGGTGAAATTAATGATATTGTGAAACAGTGATATACCCATTTGTGAGTCTTGTCGAAGATAGTTACAGATATCACTATATGATTATTCAAGACTAACATCAATGGTAGACCAGTATTTTTAAATAAATAACATGCATTCATTTTTTATATTTATTTTAATAAAATATCATTGATTTTACTTATATAAAATCTATTGACGGTCACAAGGTTATTCCAAGTCAAAGTAATCACCGAAAAGGTTGATTAGCCTAACGTTTACTTCAAACGAGTCATGTTTTTCAAAATAACAACAAATCATTTTTATTTTAAATCGTTTTAAATGTTTTTTTATAAATATGATATTTTAAAAGTAAACTTTTATTTAATTTTAAATTTATTCATTTACAAAATATACTCTTATATACTCAGTCCCTTACTTTTCAGTTTTTAATATATTTTAAGTGAATAAGAAGTGAAAGCAGTAGAGTAGAGTGTATTGCCCTACCCTCTAGTATAAAGTTCTTAACCTTACTCATTGTAGTATCGTATAGTCTATTAAAAACTTTTGATTTGACTTGTATATGAAATCTGAACATGGTAACTCAAGGGGGTTGAAGTGAATTGGAATTCAAAAATTACATTCATAAAAACTTGAGAGCTCTCCATTTTGATTTGATTTGAGTCCTTATTCTTTCATTTCTTTTTATTATCTATTTTGTTATTATCAAAAACAAAAATTGTGACATGCATATCAACAGTATATATAAATTTGATATTTAAATTTTGTTAAAGTTTAGAAATCAAATTATATAAATTTTGAAGTTATTATAATTAGTAATACTCGTGATGAATGATGATTTTATCCTTGGACTAGTTTTTGATTTTTAATAAATGATTTTGTAATGAGAACTTGAATATGATTTTTTTTCAGGAAATTTATTTATTTTGGAGTTGTATTGAAAAATTATTTGAAGAGAAAATAGTGCATTGAGTTGAATTTATTAAGAGTACATTTTAATTTATTTAATAGGTACCTTATAGTCTTATAGATCTTTGATGTATGTTTTGGAATATAAAATATACACTAAGAATTTGTGATAGTTGTCGTATATCAAATATTCTTGGGATGGATTGATGGGAGCTAGGATTTTAATATTGTGAGGGTAATTGAGGACCTATTTGTTATATATAAATATATTAAATTTTATTTAAAAAACTATAAATGAATACGGATTCGGTTGTTCTTAACTTAATTTTTATTTTTAATTTGTTGATGGATTCTCCTACTTAGGAGATGAAAACTCTATGGTGTTTTAGTTATACAGGAAATTAAGGACTTGCTAACCCACAAATATGAAATTATTAATATTTTTTATTTATGGTTTGTAGAATGTACTTAAAATAGGAAAAAAGCATGATGATAATCATAGTCAATTTGTTTTTTTATATAATTTCTAAATCGACCAAATAAAAAAAATCAATGATGTGGATAGAATGTTGTTTGTTTCCCATGAAAATCCAAGTCCCAAATATTTGTCTTACACACTGAATCCAAATGCAGCCATGAAAGCAAAAGTAAACAGTGCCGACACATGCAATGTAACCATTCTCCAGAAAATTGTACAGTGATGGTCACTCGCTGATAGCTAGCAGAGCTTGCTTTCTGCTTTCTGCTTCCTGCTTTTATTTTCATTATTCTCTTTTATATATATATATATATATATTTCACTATTCTCTTATATATTATTATTATTCTATGATCTTCATAGAATTTGATTCTTTTTGTGTTCCAAGAATAAGCATGTGCTGCCGCTGCTGAAATATTGGCCAAACACCTTGTGATCATCTTCTAGATCTAGAGATAGATTCGTGGACATTTTTAAAATGGGGGATTAACAAAATTTCATTATAATTTTAGAAAATTATAAATTTTTTTTAAAAAAATTCATGATAAATATCTCTTAAATTTAAAATTGATAATAAATATTTTTTTAATGTCATTCCACTTATTAATTTATCTTTTTTATTGTGTAATTATCATTATACTCTTACAGTTCTAAGCATATTTTTATAAAAATTAGCAGTATAATAGTAATTAAACAATAAAAAAGATAAATTAATTAATGAAATACTACTACATAGGTATTTATATTAATTTCAAATTTGAGAGAGTATTTATTATAAAAAGAATAGAGAATATTTATAATTTTTTAAAATTATAGGAGATATTTGTCATTCTCTCTCTCTTTTTATTTAATATTAAAATATTTTTGTGAAAGAAATTAACATTACTTTCTTACAAATTCATATTTTAAAAAGTTCAAACCATTAAAAAAAAGTAGAAGAATGAATTCACTTTATCTATTGATCTTCGACCTTCCTCAGTGATATTATTCTTGATCATGGAGAGGGAATGATTTACAAAGATTCCCATGAATAATATTCTATCTATCTATCTTGTAGGCTAAGTTGTAATATATTATAGAATTATGTTTTTAAGAATATTCTTCAAGTTTAATAAAGAGATGAATTTGTATATGGGAAAGAGAATTCTACCTTCCATATATATATTTTTATACAACAAGGGTTCATGTACGCATTTAAAAATGTATAGATTATGAAATTTAGAATTAAATCTCTCGCACCCAAAGTGCGAATCCTACCACCAGACCAAATGTCCAAATTGAAAAGCTGTCTTAACTTTCATTTTATAGCTAAGAGAATAAACTTGGAGTTCAACTCCTTTTGTTTGCAATTTTCATTATCTTGATCGACACTTTTCCAGTTTTGCTTACATACATTTTGATCACACTAACAACCGCTCCGCATCCGAATATTTTCAAAAGCACAAGATGATGAAATGCAAAAGCAATAAGCACTTTTTTGGGTTTTGGTTTTGGTTTTTCTTCTAGTTTGTCTCCTGGAAAAATGGTGCGCTAACTTGTAGTTTCAGAGCAATATGTGGTTATGAACAAAGCGATTGTCATGTATATGATTTTGAACGTGACTTCTTTCCAAAAGTTTATGTAAGAAAACATTCAAATATCACGAAATTTTCCATTTTCCATTTTCGTGGCATGTTCTTTAACATTAATTAATTTCTGCTTCTTCTTTTTTAAATATATATACATTTTGGTACTTATAGTCAAGTGGACAAACATTGCTCATATAGTCATATCTACTAACTTAGGATGAGGATGTATAACGTACAGGAAGTTGAAATTATTATAAAAGAATTAAAATTTAAAATAAAAATATTAAATAAAAACGGTAAGAAGACTTGGTATAGGTGTACATTGCAGTGAATGCACTATAAACCCTATCCGTATAGAAGACTTCTATTTATTGTTATCAAAGTCGTGATTTTAAATAATAAAATTAATCAAAATTATGATTTTAACAAAAAAAAATGATTTAAATTTTATCAAAATCAAAAACAGTAAAACAATAAAAATATTTAACCGAATTTAATTGATTTTGATCAATTTTATTAAATTATAAAAATATTTTAAATTTTTTATTATTTATATATTATTAAAAATTATATTTTTATATTCGATTTTACGTTTTGATTTTTTAAATAAAAAATAATTTTAATAAAAATCACGATTTTGATAACTTTACTACTATCTATTAATTTATTAGTTTCTTTTATTTAATTTTTTGGTTCAATTTCTAATGCACTCCAACTTTATCTTCTTCAAAGATGCATACGCATACGTATAAGAAATGTTTCCACCTAATCGAGCTTATCCTAAATCTCTTGATAAACTTCTGTTTAATATATGGATACTTGGATAGTCGTGATCTAGTAATATAACATTGAATTGCTAAAAATTCGTTATAAATCATAGATGAAATTCAAACCACACATATTAAAAAGAGTAATATTTCTTATCCAAAATTTTTATCTTAAAAATATATTTTCAACAAGATTACATGTATTTATGGGATGGTAGAAGCTGTAATAAATAATTATAAAAATTTTATTGATATAAATTAATCTTTTGCATTCAAAAATTTTTTGTTTACTCTAATAAAATTATAAAATAAATTACAATAATATAACGTTTTTATATATTAGTTCATAAATGAAATAATAGTTTAATTATTTATGCATGATTAGAATTTAGTTTACTGTAATATTATTTTTTGATTAATAATGATCAATTATAATAAAAAATAAGTATATAGATAGCATCTTAATCCTCCTCTTTGTTATTAAGTATTCAAGTTAGCCAAATTAATTAAAAATTTGCCTCTTCTAAGTTCTCGTATTCAGTATTTATATTACTCTATAGTCACCTAACTTCTGCCATAAATATGTCATATCTTAGGCCATAGGTTTAGGATACATAAACATAATTATCACTAAAATAAAATTTATGATAGACAATCCAATCGACAATCAACCATAAGTTTAGACACAAAAAAAAATTCCCAAGTGACCAAAATCAAACAATCAATCTCTTCTTTTGTGTGTACATTCCAACTGCGCACATAAAAAATTATATGTATAAATATTTGCATAGCTAGCTAGCATGTTTTGTCCTAAATCTACTGCAATTTTTGCTATTTTTAAGTTTAGGTCTCACATGGGTTGAGGATGATTGAACATATATCATATTTCTTCATTGGCAGACAAATTATATATATATATCTAGTGGAGGCTTACATTGCCCGCTGAGATAATCTTTCATATACGATACAAGATAATTATATAATTTTTTTTAATCAAAAAATTCAATCCTACCCACTTAATTCATAAAGTTCAACCAAATAGAAGACCAAGCATTACGTCACATAATGTCTAATTTATCTAAAAATCATTAAGAGATATAAAAATAAAGTTGATAAAATCCGGGTCTTTCATCCTTAATATTTCAATAAGGTGCATATATCAAGAATCGAATATGAAATTGACGAACATGATATCATCTGTCCGACGCATCCTACCACTAGATTACATCTTAAAAGTGATTATATAATATTATTCCAAAAAAAATTATATCCTTAACATTATTATTTTTTGGAAAAAAATATTTTCTGTATTGGTTTCACCACATTAAGGATAAGAC
The DNA here is from genome assembly GCA_035590515.1 of Trichilia minutiflora. NCBI lineage: Eukaryota > Viridiplantae > Streptophyta > Magnoliopsida > Sapindales > Meliaceae > Trichilia > Trichilia minutiflora. Next base: position 10,484 of record JAVXUL010135464.1, read on the forward strand.
AAATTAATTGCATAATATTATTTTAATCTCTGTAAAATTAAAATAACAGACGAAAATACACAAATAAAACCCACGTACCTTACTTTATCATCCACTTTAATCATATATCAAAATGTTGCGTGGGTGAAAGCAACCTTAGAAAGACTTTCTCCTATTTCATTCTTGTAAGGCATAAGATTTTTACGGCTAGGCCCAATACTAAAACAGCAAACCACTAAGTACATTCTTCTTAACAGTATTTAGATTGGCCCACATGAATGATTTCTAGGCCCAATAGATTACATATCTATTATTTTATTAATATTTTTATAAAAAAGAGGTGTTATCATCAATCAACACAATGACAATGACTCTTATTATCTTCATTAAATAAAATAGTATTTCGTTAATATTTTTTTGTAAGAAAGGGATGTTATTGTCTATCAACACGACGACAGTAACTCTTTTTATTTTCACTGAATAAAATAATATTTGTATATTAATCAAGACATGTTAAAAATAAAAAAATATTGTATTTTAGCTTAATTTCAAAAGTGTATAGTGAATATTTTTAAATTTATTTTTAAAATCAATCCAACTATACTTCAAATTTATTGACATAAAAATTTATATCAACAAGTTAATTTTTAATTAATGTTATTGAAACGACTAATGTATATCAAATGAATGCTTACATTTATTCATTAATTAGTGAATTAAAAAAGTTTGATAAAATATAATATATTTAAAAATTTTATCTTTATAATTTTAATTTTATAACGCAAATATGAGTATTTAAAAAAAATTATAAATACATTTTATAATTTCAAAAAATTATAAATATTCTTATTTTTTTCACAACGGATATCCTTAAAATTTGAAATTAATAACAAATTTTATATCCTTATCATTTTATTAATTAATTTATTTTCTTCTAAGATATAAGTACTATTATAACATTAACTTTTATAAAAAAACATACTATAACTTCCCATAAATAGCAAAGTTTGCCTATGGATTCCTTGTTCTTTAATATAACAACAATTAAACAAAGTACCTGTTGGATGTAGCATGGTAGTTTTATTCTAAAGGGGCATTCATGTTGGTTCTGGATTTGAACCTCTGAGACTACATCTAGGTGTAAGAGTCTGGTACAGGTTCGATTTTATCTAACTATTTGGTATCGCCTGTCAGGAGACAGGGTTGGATGCCTGTTTGGTTAAGGGTCTAGGTCCCGTCTCGATGACGCTGTTCAAAGATAGTAGAGGGTCTGAGTCCCCATAACGGAGTATTTCGGAACGTTGACTGACGATCGGAGTTTCTAGATTTCAAAAAAAAAAACTTTAAATTATAAAAATATAATAATTATTATTATTACATTATAAAAAATAAATTAATTAAGAGAATGATATTGCAAAATGGTATTTATCATTAGTTTTTAATTTTAAAAATATTTATTAAAAAAATTATAAAAAATATTTGTCATTTCTATAGTATTTGAGGCTATGAAATGATGCATTGCCCATGAAAATGGTTCATATTTGGATGGTATAGTAAAAGACAAGAAGAAGAAGCTAAATTCGCTGACTGTAAAGCGTGCAGCTTTTGTGACTAAGCAGCTTAGACATGATAAAAAGAAACTTAACAAAATAATAATTTATTTATCAAAAGACACCCATTAATTAAAAACTTTTCCAATGAGACTAAAACTTTTCAAATCAACCCATATATATATATATATATATATATATTTTAAAGATGTTGGGTTATTAGGTGAGATTGTTCCATTAATTAAAATTATAAAATGATTATTAAGTTGATTTTTTACTAATTAAACTACTAATGATGATTATTAAGTAGAATTTTGGCTTAAACCACGTTTAATAAACTACTATTGATGATTATTATATGTTTTATATTTTTCTGGATGCAAGTAAAAATTTATAAATATAAAAAAGAATTAAAAAAATATGTGATAATTATAAAATATTTTCACGTAATTTTGTAAAAATAATTTGTATTCGTAATATTATTGAAGACATAAATTAGTCATTTATATTAAATAAGTCTCTATTTTTTTTTTGTGTTAAAATTACATATTATTATATTTTGACAGTTAAAATTTGATAATACAAGGATAATTAATTATTTTAATAAAAAAAAATTGAACCATATAAAAATTAAAGGACTCAAATATTATTATTATTATTATTATTTTGTTATTGAAAAAGAAAAAGAATATTAATTCCAAAATAAAAAGATTTGCACTAGATTCCAATCATATTTATAGTAATGTTGCTTTTGATAAAAGAAAAAGTAAAAATTTAATATGCTCTTTGTGAATTTATTCTCAAAATTAAACAATAAATCTATTGATTCTTTTATCTTTAATCCCATATTTCCACTATTTTGAAAAAAAAATATTATCTTATCTTAATATTAAATTATGTATATAAAAATTAATTAATAATTTTGGAATCAAATCTTACTTGCACCATGATTTAATATATATATATATATTTTTTAATTTTAAAATATATACTTAAGAAAATAAATATGATTTTATGAAAATTAAATTGAAAAAATATATTTTTTTTGGGTGAATCAAGATGAAAGGGATAGACAACAGGTAGGTAATGAAATCAACTTTCTTCTTGACTCTCATTACATGATATCAGACACAACCGTTAGATCTAATGACTTTGTCAAATACATTTTCACTGCCAATCAAAATCGTCTGTCACAATGATTATATATACATTACATACATTTTTTCATTCCCTATTAAATTACATTAAAAAAGGAAAAAATAAAAGTTCCATTATTGACATATAACGAATTACTAAAAAGAGAGCAAACATAAACCCAACAACAAATAAATAAACAATTTCATAAAAAAAAAATTGCCAAAAGCCCCAATTTTCTCCCCTCAAAGAATAAAATAAAAATAAAAATAATTTCTAGAGAGAGACCCAAAAACAAAATTTTATTATTTTTATTTTATTTTTTCCTAAGGCAGAAACAAAAACCAGGCCCAAAAGACATAAAATTAGTTCTGTTTTGTTCTGGTTTGGTTTTGCTTCTGCGTTGAATGTTCGAATTGCGAATCGAAACTCTGATTCGTGTTGAAAAGCTACGATGAAAGTATGATACGATCTTTGATTTGGTGAGTTGGGAGCCGTTGATTGAGATTACTGTCGGGGTCAAACGGGGAGACAGCGATAAATAAGAAGGAAGAAATGAACGGCGGGGATGAGGTGGCGGGGACAGCTGGTGAGGTGGGCCCACCGCAGCCGCTTGAGTGGAAATTCTCACAGGTATTCGGCGAACGAACAGCTGGTGAAGAAGTCCAAGAAGGTAAATTTTGTTGGTTTATGTAGATTAAAGTGTACGTGTAGGTTTTGGTTTTTGGATCTAATAGGTTTAGGGCAATTAGGATTTGATTTCGGGTTTTGGATCTAAAATGGATCGTGGGTTATTGAGTAACTGTCGTTTAGATTTGTGGGTCGGTTTTGTTTTTGTTTGATTGTGTTGTGTTTATGTTGTTTTCGATTGAGAGAATGAAGTGTTGTAGTGAAGTGCATACCCTTTTGTTGTTATTCTTTGTTAAGAAATGGGATTTTTAGTTGGAAGTTGTAAATAGTAGTTTGGATCTTATTTGTTTTTAATATTCATGATATTCGGCTTGTGTTGAATGCATCAAGTCATGACTTTTGTAACTTTGATTGAAATTGTGATGTGGGTTTTGCAAATATTTGAGCTTGCTTTGCGTACGTTGATGACTTTACCTGTTATCTGGATATACCAAGAAAGACGAAATAACTTTATCAACTGTGGTAGCAACTTCTTTGTTTCCAATGCCGTTTTTGTTCTTTTGCCTGGATCAATTGAAAAGGCATTTGCCATAAGAACTAGATGGGAGGCGGTTCTTTTCTTCTTCCTGACTTCCCATTGTATAATGGTTTTAGAAGTTATTTCAGGTCACTTGTGTAACAATAAATAGCTTTACCAACTGAATTATGAACGTCATTGTTTCAAGGTCATTAACATCGTTAGCTTTGTTTATAGTTTCTTTTGTTAAGGTTCAAAGTTTTGTTTTTGATAATTCAATTATTTACATCAATTAAGGTTAGTGACGCCTTAATCTTTGCAGTAATTTTTTTTTGACATACAATAATCTTTATGTGGAAATGAAGGAGATTGCAGAATTTTAAGTCAAATGAGTGTGGCAAACAGTGTGTTTCTACATTTGATAGTGATATCCTTTGGCGCCGTCTCTCTCCTTTAATGGAATTCCACTGGTATAGTCCTTAATTTAGTGCATATATATGTGAAGGAAATGATGGCTTCTGGTCTCTGCGATAATTGGTATGTTGCATCCCATAATCATAAAATATGGTAAAGAAGGGCTTTAGTATGTTGGACTTCTACAAGAAAAAATTAATTATATAGCTCAAGCAAATTGTAATAACCAAAGTGTGACATGGATGACATTTGAGGGAAAGATAACGGAGACAAGAACAGACTTGGGGATGGTTGAGGTTCCACTGGTGCAGAACAACACTGGAAATTGTCTAAAATGAATATGAAACTAAAACCACTGGCAATGGTGCACCAGTAAGAAGTAATTACTGAAGGGGATGATGGAGAATGGACAATGAGATGATGCCAGATGACTGTGAACCAGGTAGTAAGCAGTAGGGCTGTTCAAAAAATCCGGTTTTTTAGAGTACCGGTCCGGATCCGAAATTAGGTACTCGAAAAATAGGGTACCGGTTTAATTAGGATAAGGATCAGGTTCAAAAATTTAGATCTGGTTTAATTAGGATCAGGATCAGGTCTTAGCAAACAGGGTACCGGTTTTAAAC
>JAVXUL010135485.1:0-15328 GCA_035590515.1 Trichilia minutiflora
GGACCCGGTGCTTTGTCATCCGGAATGGAAAACATAGCACTCCTAATCTCATCATCAGACACTGTAGCAGTAAGCATGGGGATTAAATCCTCGGAGATGCGACTGGTGAAATATCTATCTGCATGAGAGGGATAGGTCTGAGAGGGCACTGAGAAGAGGTTTCTGAAATGCTGAACTGCCATCCTCCCCATATCTTAGATCCATCATAATATCCAATATATCTCTCAAGTGGTCTAGATATCATAGTTGACCTATGAATTTCAATTTTATTCTATTGCTATTATTTTTATTTTCGAGAAACTCTTTCTCTAAGAAAATAACATGCTTAGAAACAAACATAATTTATTCTTCAGTATAAGAGAACTGGTATTCAATAGACTTTCTTGGATACCCTAAGAAATTACATCTAACCTATCTTTAAGCTTATATAGATTAAGACTTTTAATATAGGCTAGACAACTCCAAACTTTAATATACTTAAAATTAGGCTTTTTTGCCTTTTATATCTTATATGGAATTTTAGACACTAATTTTATAGGAACTTTGTTCAAAATATAGTTAGCAATTTCAAGATTAAATTTTCAAAAGAATATTAGAAGATTGGTATTGCTCATCATAGAACATACCATATCTAATAAAGTATGATTTATCCTTTTAGATACACTATTTAATTATGGTATAGTTGGAGGAGTTCATTAGGATACAATTTTCTGAGTCTTGAGAGAATCCAAAAATCATAACATAATCTCCTCCTTAATTTGATCGTAGAGTTTTAATACTTTTACCAAGTTATTTTTTTTACTTTATTTTAATATTCTATGAATTTCTCAAAGGCTTCAGATTTGTGTTTCATCAAGAACAAGTATCCAAACCTAGAAAAATTATTTGTGAATGTAATGAAATAAGAATAATCACCTCAATCATATGTTGATATTAACCTACATACATCTATGTGAACCAAAGATAAAACATCTAATGCTCTATCACCATGTTTAACAAATGGTGATTTGGTCATTTTATCCATGATACAAGATTTACAAGTTTGCAATGATTCAAAATTATTTATATCCAAGTAACTCTCTTTAATTAACTTATGTAATCTTTTCTCACTAATATGAACTAGTTGATAATGTCATAAATAAGTCATATTTATATTATCTTTTTTTCTCTTACTAGTATGTTCAATATGTAAAATAATATTGGATACATCAAGAATATACAAACCATTACACAATATACCATTACCAAATAACTTATTATTTAATAATAATTTATAATAATTATTTTTAAAACATAGTTCAAAATTGATATCATCAAGTTTTATTATAGACATTATATTCTTTACAACACATGGTATATAATAATAGTCACACAAATCCAATACATATCAATTAGAAAACATAAAGTGCATAGTGTCTATAGCTAATGCAGCAACTCTTGCTTAATTACTAACACGCATCTGTATCTCATTCTTCTGTAGATGCCTAATATTTGTTAGAACCTACAAATCATTAAAAATATGAGATGCATATCGGGTATCTAATATCTATAAGAAACTATTGCTTCCTGACAAATTAATTTCAATAACAAACATACATGTAGAACCTAAAGCAATAGCTTGCTTCTTCTTTGTCTTCATTATAAGATACTGCTTGTAATTTCTTTTCTAGTACCCATCCATTCCACAATGAAAACAGGTACCTTTAGACTTCTTTTCTGACTATTTAACTTTGTTCTTTTGTATTTTACCTTTTGGGTTTTGTGATTTCTTCTTCTTGTTAAACTTTTTAACTTTGCCCCTTTAAGAGTTAAAAGAATCACTAATCATCATCACAGCTTTGTTAGATTTTTTATCTGATAAGATTTGACCATCAACTATTTTCAATATACTATACAACTCAGCTAGGGTTACATCAATTTTATTTATGTAAAAATTATTGATGAAATCATTAAAGATGGGCATGTGAGATTAGAGGATCAAGTCTACTCGGAGCTCATGCTCTATATAAAACCCTAAATCATGAAGATGTTTCATCTATCCAATCATCTTCAAAACATGATTGGATACAAATTCGTTAGGCTATATCTTACAACCAAATAATTTTTTGGTCATTTGATACCCGATGACTTTAGTATTGCTCCAAAACAACTCTTGTAAGTAGAGTAAGATATATGTATCATTTATCATTTTATGTTGGCAATGTAATTCTTTGGACATTCGGGCTAATATATAATATTTTACAATTTTCTTGTCCTCTTTCCATTGCTTAACTGTCTGCCTTTCCTCCTTCAATACAACATCAGGTATGGTTGTAGGCATTAGAGCATCAAGAATATAGGCTAGCCTTTCACACATTAAAACTATTTTAAGTGTGCATAGCCAGTCAAAAAAATTCTTAGGATCAAAAAGTTTTTAGACATTAAAAAATAGTAGCAAATGATTTATGTAATGCAGATATGTTTAATCTATACTAAAACACACCAAAATAAAGCAAACATGATTATTATGAATATTATAAATTTAAAAAATAAAATAAATTAAATCTTAAATTTATTTTCACTATTTTAATCAAAATGTATAACGCTTTAATATGCAAATGGAAAATGAACCATATTATTTTTCAATGGGTATTGGAATCTCAATTAACTTAAATAATATAAGCTTGTGTGACATAATAACTCATGCATTCCTTAATTAGATAAGTAACTTTTATCAATTATAATACTTATAATTTTTAATATATTATTTAGCCTTTAGAATTTTATGACCGTGGGTGATACAACAAATTATAAATTATAGGTAAGTGAAATCAACATTTCTCATGAATCAAGTTTCATCATATATCCCTTGTGTAACACTACAAAACTACATGATTATACTCAAGTCAAACATCTCATGTAAATGTATTAATTCGTAATGACGAAGAAATGGACCTTGTGTGACATAATAAACCACATCTCGTTGTCGAATTCAATTAATACATAAATATTGGAAAGGCTATATTAAAAATTCTCAATTTTAACATTATCATTTAATATTATTCATAAAAGGGATTTTATTATTAATTAGGTCTCATTTTAATTTTTTACATGTTTATAACACTTATAACCATATTTATGACATTTGTAACTACTTACATCATCATGTATAGCACAAGTATTTATGAACATTTCAAATTATATAAGAGCATCACATTTTAGATGATGTGTGTGTGCAACATTATAAAATTATCATACATCTCATGTATAAAATTTTATGCATGCTTATTCTCACTTGACATTCAAGTATAAAATATATCTATATATATCTTCATATAATAACTCTTACTATAAATTAAAATTGCGTAAGAATCGTTCTTAAAGTGAACAAGCTTTACATTGCACACAAGATTGAGCATTTTGGTTGATTTCGCATTTTCAATAATTTTTTCGCAATGTTTACGTAAATCATTCAACTCATGAAAAATTCTTTTAAAACATTATTTTATGTTGATAAATCGTTCAACTTATGAAAAATTCTTTTAAAACATTATTTTATGTTAAATCTGACCTTAAAGAATTATTTGAGTGATGTATAATGTACATGGAACCATTCCAAGCAAAATTACTCAATAGTCGAACAATTTAGCGATATGCATATTTTTGTTGAAATTGCGACCTATATTCGGTATCCAAGACTTGGACACTTAATACAAGTTTAATACAAATCTAAATAGGCTCAAAATAGCTACCAAAATATGTTCCAACCATTAGAAAAAATCCGACAACAAGTTTCTACAAAACAAGTTGAAAACTATCATTTTTTGCCAATTTTTGGTTCGTTTTCGTAAATGCATTTTTGACAACACCATAGAGCAATTAAAACCCAAAATTTTTAGATTTCAAACACTTTGAATGCACCATGAAATGATCATAAAAACAGGGCAAACGTGAAAGCAAGCACTCCCAAATCATTTCACACAAACTTGGCATACCAAAATTGAAACAAGCCAGTTTTTACTAAAATTCAAGCTTCAATCATCATCCCATCATCCCATATATATAACCAATTCAATATCCATCCCCTAAGCTCTGATATCAACTTAATATTTTAGCATGCCATGTTTCTTAAAACATGAAAATAAATGTAGTATGGACATTTAAAACTTTAAAACATTACCCTTTATGTTTATTAAGCTTTGTTGCTCTTTATGCAATTTTTGAAGCTTGAAAGGATCAAAGTAGCTCCTCCTCTATCAAGTGATGCCCTTAGCTCCTTGATTTCTTTTTTGGCTTTGTTATAATCAATCAAAGCAACTTGAATGATTTTAAGTTTTTTAGCAAAACCCTAGGTTTTTACTTTTTGAAAAACCAATTTCAACACTTGAAATTAGCTCTACACCTAACTAGATCACTGCACAAGGATCTAAATACCCTCTTTAACGAAGCAAAATGATGAAGAATTAATCACCATGTGCTAGGAGGAAGGTGGTGGTAACAAGGGACGAAAATACCCAAATGTTTTCTTTTTTCCTTTATATAATCATTATGAAAATAAAGTTAAATTTCCTTTATATATTTATTTAATTAAATTAAATACTTGGATATAAAGTTATCAAATAGAGAGACTAGATTGATACACATCTCATTTGTATCCACCAACCATTTAAAAGTAGGTGTAAGGCTAAGATTTAGTCACTTGTCAATATTTTATTTGCTAAAATAAAATATTAACATACATCACTTATTTCATTGCTTAGGTTAATCAATCAAATTGTCTTAACTTAATATATTAAAGTAATGCATAAAATAATTTGAAAAAAATCAAGCCAATTGTGGATAAGACTCAATAAGTTCACCGTAAAATTAGTAGCAGACAATATAACTGAATTAAACTTCTTTAATTTCTTTTATATCCTGAATTAAACTATTTAATTTTTTGGATTTAATTAATCTTCTACAAGATTAATTAAATATGTTTATAGATCAATTTTGACACCTAGTCATACAATACGACCCCTGGATTACAATGAAGTACAAAGCTTTAACAATGAATCTTTTTATCATCAGTTACCATGTAATTCAACTCTTTTGTCATACAATACTATGATTAAATCAGGGGTATGCTGTAATCATCAAATCGTTTTAGATTTAATACTATGTATAATAAATAATATATAATGATTAGGATTATATAAAAGAATAATATAATTCACCTAATATATACAATCAATGTAAGGTTTAATGAACAATCTCTTAATTGTAATTTAGATACGATGGCCTAATACTAAATGCTACCTATAATCATTGAGCCTTCAAAGAGGTTAAAGTTGACAACTTGGAGTTGGCTTACAGCTAGCTTATGATGAATTTTCAAGGTCATACCAATATTTTTGTATATTTAGGAAGACATGTGAGAGAGTATAATATTATTTATAGAAGATTAGTACGTTCTGGAATAATATAGAGGCTGAATGATATATATATATATATATGTATGTATTTGTAATTTTTTAAAGTGTTAAATAATTTTATTATATATTTAAATATAATTTAATATAAATTACATGATTTTTTGATGATATAATTATCCAAGAGCTTATTTATAAAGCCATTAAGTCAAGGGACTAATACGTGAATAAAATATTTGTTTAGGACATCCTTGTAAAATTTAATTATTGTATGTAGTTTGAAGATAAATTTTTTTAATGGTCATTAAGGAAAGGACCAAAAAATAAATAAATATTTATTTAGATCGACTTTTCATAATTTGATTATTGCAAAATTAGGTGCAAGTATATAAAGATATCTTAAGGATTGAGAATTCAATTTTTGCCAAGATCAAAAATTGAAAGCTTTTTCTCCCTCTCATTTTGGCCAAGCTTCCATAGGCATGAGGATGGTGCAAATTAAAGAGATTTTATGTGTTTGAAGTTATTCTTCATCAAATCAAGTTATTAGAAGTAGGTAAAATCTTTTCTCTAACTTGATTTATATATATATTTTGATATATGTTCAAACAAAATAAGAGATGCTTGAAGATTTACCATTATTTTTGCATGTATCCAGCTTAGAATCCTTCCTCTAAAGGGAATAAAAGTTCTAAATTTGGCCACGTCAACATAAGGCTTTAAAATCAAAACCCTAGTAAACATCTTAAATCCTAGACTTTGATTACTTAGGTTAAAGAAAGGGCCAGATGTTACCAGGTATGCGCTGTCTTGGGGTATGAAGCAATGATATTATGTTAGCCTATGGTAAGGTTTTAAAACAGTTTTTTCTACCTTGAAGAAACATCAAATCATTTAAATTGAATATATACAAATTTTAAAATTTTATATATAAAGGTATAAAGATTATACCATACTTTATCTGTATTCGGAAAGTTTACTGTATCTAATTGCCTCCAAGTGTGTCCATAGATCGGTTTGTTGAAAATATTTCCAAATTATGAGTTGCAAGATTGAACTTCTTCGTTCTTATGATTTGCCACCTTTAGAAAATCATTTGGAAGTAAGCCAAAAACTCTTTTCTTGTGACCGAACCTCTCTTTGATGTTTTCTTATTTTTCTTTTGTTTTTATGTTACAAAAATGTTAAACCAACAAGTGACTTGCCATGTAATCACTAGTGGTGAATTCCAAAATCCATAAATATTCATATAACAACGGAAAAGAGATTTTATATTTATTAAAATAATTTAAATACAAAACTTGACAGATTAAATCAACACCATTGATCTAATATCTTACAATATAAGGATTCATAAATTCTTGACACTTGGTGAAATCAAACGGTGCCAAGTTAAAGTTGAATTCATAAGATCTTAACACTTGGCAAAATCAAATGGTGCCATGTTAAAGTTGAATTCATAAGATATTAACACTTGATAAAGTCAATAATACCTTGTGTAAAGTAGAATTCATAGGATCTTAACACTTGCTAAAATCATATGATGCCATATATAAATAAAATATTTGTTACATATTTGGGATAAAATTAAAAATTATAATGTAGCATCTAGTTTCTTAAAATCCATTTTAGGTGCATTTGCACGATATTATGTGGTTTATCTTATATGCGAGGTGCGGCATTTGATATATTGAATCTTAATAAATCAGTTTTGGTTGAGTATTGGTGTTTATTGGTTGAATATAGGTGTTGTTACGTCGGGTCATCTCTATTATTTATGTTGGAAAGGTGTTGAATATTCTCATCATTTTGGTCCTTGAGGTATATGTTAATGAAATATTGTTAGGCGAAGCTTATAATACATATCATTTTATTAGTATAGATAATAGGCTAATGACTTGTGAAAACAATTAAAAAAATAAAAAATTAAGTTTTCTTTATGTTGTTGGTATGATTAAATATAAAGGAAATTATGTATTTATTAGGTGGTAATATAATACAGCCAAATTGAATTAAAGTATAGGACACATTAATATTTTTATAGGAAACAATAATCTTTCTTTAACAAATGGTGGTATATTAATTAAAAGCATACAAATTTCATAAAGGAATGACTTCAATTGCCACAGTGGCCGAATTCGTAGAATGAGTAGGTGGTACTGTTAATTAATATAAAAGGAAGACAAATTGAATACAAAAGCAATAAACTTAACAAAACTAATTCACTCAAGAGGTAGACGACCTTCTAGCCTTTCAATATAAAATTTAAAGGCACACGTGGCTGGTAAAGAAGAATAACAAAACAACAGCCATTAATTCATTTGAATCTTTCATGTATTTTTTAAAACTAAACCGAGTGAGACCAGCTATTCATTTCCTTTATTACGTAGATGAAATAAAAGCAATAAGGGACAGTAAGCTTTCCTTTGTCTTTTGATGCAAAACCTGAAAAGAAGACACCATTCATTTCCTTTATTACTTGACTTAACCGAGAGGGAACAAGGAAGAAAGAAACAGATGGAGAACTTAAGAGTGTTTCTAAGTTGATATGGTCTTAAGTGCTTTGCCATCTTTGAGTATGAATCTTGATTGCTTCACGTTGTTTTGATGGCTTGATTGGTATGTAATCTGATTTCTTTATATACAATCTGTTAGGTTCATGTTTGTTTTGATAAGTATGCGATTGCTTGATGCATGGAAAGATATATTTATAACTTGAATGAAGTAAGGAGAATAAATAGATATGTCCGAATTGATTTTGGGGTGGGGCACAGAAACTGAAATTTATGGTGTGATTATGTATGTTTGAATAGACTTGGAATTTACTTGCGTTAATATACGTATAAAAGGGAACTGGATTGAAATAGGAAAGATAGAAATCGACACTTGATAGGTGCGTGATATATGCCTACTAATGGAATTTAATTGATTGCTTCCACATGTATAGCCGAATAGAATCTGGCTTGTTCATGTTGCTTGCTGGATTTATCAATATATAATTTGGTTGATTTATGATCCGATGTATTTATAAATATAGAATCTGATTGTTGCATGTGTGGTGTGATATATGAATAAAATTTGATTGCTTGAGGGATAACAATCCAATTGTACATGCTTGCTTTGATTTGTCAGGGCCAAAGTGTCAAAGTCCAAATAGAATTTGAATCTGATTGCTTTGAGAATGTCTATGGGCAGAATTTGAAACTTAATGGCGTGATATGTATATATAACACATGATTTAATTCTTCGGGCAGAATTTAAAACCCACGATGGCTGGGTAATTATATAAAAAAGATATGATTGAAATGTGAAAGTATCAGCAAGTAAATGGGCTGATTGTTTAATCAAGGTATAGTAAAATATTGAGGAGAGGAACAATGTCATTACACTTTATGATTAAATTGTATAGGAGAGATATATATAATTAAATTCAAATAATGCCGTGATTATAGTATAGAAAACATTGTTGGGGAATGTATGTAAATGGTTAAGTAGTTTAGATGTTAGAATGGCGACCTTAGTAGAATAAATGATATGGGTGTTCACGAGAACTAAATCGAATTACTATGATATGAGATTGTATTTAAAAATGTATTGATGAGTATGTGTACAAATATGAATGAATATTTAGTACAAGAGAAGAAATCAAGGGAAAAGTTGGGCTCGAAAACTTAGAATTCATCAAAGCTATTTGCGTAAACTCAGGTAAGTAAATAAATAATAAATGAACTATAATTGCTATACTTTGTTGTGTTCTTTATATATGTGCTATAAGTATATTATGTGAATATGTTAAAATAATAAATGATTGTCATATATTGTTTATTTATGTTATTATGAGGCCTGGTGGGGTCGACTGAGGAACACTCATTGATATGAGATAATTAAAGTGTTCATGGATTGTAACGCTTGAGATGTGAATATGTACGTGAATACGATGATATTTGCTTTGGGATGAATTGTTATGATTAATAAAATGTATAAAACTTATAATATTTGTTTATGATCGTGTGGGGTTATCCAGTGCCACGCTATCAAGTAGACAAACGTAATTACCTAATGAGAGATAAGCCTGATCGAAGGCATTAGTATGAGCACAGTTAGATAAAAGTAATCTCCTATTGAGAGATAGGCCTAAATGGTGTATTGATAATGATATATAACATTGATTGGATTTGATATGTGAGAAGTTAGGTAAAGATAAATTCCTTTTTAGAAATACCTAGCTAGTTAGATCTCATAGGGAACACTTTGTATATACAAGATAAGATAATCAGATAAGCAAGAGTATTTATCTATTAAGGGGTAGGCCTAATCGATATGTGATATGATATGAACACAGTCAGGTGTTGGTTGATGCATTATCTCAGGATATGAAATGATACACTGGATAAGAGTAAAATCCTAACAATTATAATAAATTGGGTTCCAAAAAATAAAATATTAATATTTATATTGATGGTTGATGTTTACTTATTAACTTGGTTGATACGAAGTATTGTGAGCCCATGTGTATTAATGGAATGTGACAACTCTTTTAGGATGATTATAACATATTTGATGGTTAAGTGTTAAAATAATGCATATATGTTATGTGCTTGACTTGTTTATTTAGAATTTGTGTAAACATTGACATGAGGTGGAATCATGAATTTATTACTTATATCGATTGATTGATTAACTTGAATTGGAATCATAAACCAAGTGCTGATGTAAGGAGCTATGTTAAGATATTTATGGATTGTTATTACTAATACATACGTGTTGTGACTTATCATTGCTAAACACTTTTACTATAAAACAGTGTATTACATTGTTTATTTACTTGTTGAGTAGCTACCTTACCCTTTGTCATCTATTTTTCAAGGGATTAGCTTGTATAGTGAAAATTTAGTATCATAGATTTTGTAGTCGACACTATATACTCAGATGGGCAGAGTATAATGAATCTTGGGTCTCTCTTTCTTGGGTTCATATGATGTTATACATATATTATTTTGTGATGTTTTGTTTTTGGGTATTTAGGATATATTATATCTGAGATTGTACAGAGTGTTATGATTGTGTAATGTCTTGCACATGATATGTTGTTTATAGTAAGCAAAAGGAAGTGAATTAATAGATTCTTAAATGTGTTCTTATGATTAATTGTAGGGAAAGGGTGTGACATATAACCATAAATATTTTTATCAATCTCCCACCTATTTGTAAATCACATTTATGATATTTCAAAAATCAAAAGAACATTTTTCTTGAATTAATAGGTGTAAGTGAGTCATTATCTATAAATTTATTCTTTATTGATAAAGAACAAAATTGTATTTTGATCATCTTATTGAAGTAATTTAGTATGAAACATCATTAATTCCATGAATGATAATTATTATATCCATCATCAATTTATTGGTTATTATGTGTGACTCCCTAAGTTTACTGTGAATTAGACATGCATTGATATGAGATCTTTCATATTTCTTTTATTTAACTCCTTATAACCGAAATTTTCAATGATCATGAGTGATCTTTAGTAAGATATCATAACCTCTAAAACACTGAGAATGGATTTTTATATAAACCTATATAGTTACACTACGTATAAAAAAATCCCTTTACTATTGACTTCCGATTGAGTGTGGGTCATGATGTACTCAAGCCCCTAACTCGATCATAAGAACAAAAATTCAATGGCATACGAGATTTACATTTTCATAAAACTTAATTTTAGAAATTATATATTCTGTTTAAAGACTTAATCCCTATGTAAAACAATTCTATCTAGGATCTTAAGCTTTAATTTTTGAATCAGCAGATTTCATCATCATATAATAAGAACATATTGCCATCAAATTTCTTTCATCGGGTGTGGTTAACCTAGTGTAATAAATGTTAGTGTTGTATGCACTAAAAGTTATTCATGTTATCTATTTTAGAGTATTTTATATTATATTACTATTTATATATATTGATATATAATTAATAAATAAACTGTTTCATTCTTATATGTATATGTTGCTTCCTTTGTTTGATCATACTAATGAACAAAGTATACAAATGAATGTCTAGATAATAATGATTATCAGAATAGTTTTCTATAGACGTAGTATTGATTGGTTATTGATATCATATGGTAGATACATTGAATGTGTTTGATGAATATCATAAGATGGTATTAGTACGGTTAATAATGAAAGTCAAGTCATTAAGGTATTAGTGTAGATTAACAATTAGTGAAATATTTTTTGAACATAACCAGAGAAGTGATGAATTACATAGAATATATGCAGTTAATAATTAGTCATTTAATTGTATTAATGTGTGAAGTAATTCTTTAACTTAAGATGTCAAAATCATTATCCGATCTAGATGCATATAATTTATATGGTGCATAAATTCAAGACTAATCATATCTTGTACATAGAAGCCAGTTTGATCATATATTATTTATATTAGGATCCAAATAATTATCAAGATGAAATCTATTGATTTGACATATTAGATATTGAGTTTTCATTGACTTAATCGAAATTTAAGTTTTAACTTGGACATTGATAAATGCCTAAACCTAAAGCCTTGTCCAGGAAATAATGAAAGTCATACGAAAGAATTTATAATGACATGTTTAGCATATATAGACATATGATTCGTATGGGCATTAAGTTTAGGGTTTTGACATGCTGTGTAAATTAGGGTTTCCTAATTTATGAAATTAAGTCTTGTACAATAAGGATTTAGGTATTGTGTATAATATGAAAAAATTTTAATTTGATAAAAACATACCTAGTTTTCAAGCTTTCTTTACTTTTTTTTTTCAATCTTTTAAAGCCTTAGAGAATCAAATTATATTCCCTTATAAAGAATGATGCCTTAACTTTATTTTCCCCCTTTGACTTTACTTAATTCAATCAATAACATTTTGATTAAATTAGAGTTTTCAAATATAAACCTTAGAAATTCCAACACATGAAAATACTTTTCAAAGTTGGAATTGATCACATACAAGTATAGATCACTTCTCAGGAGATCGTAATTCACTTTGTTTTTGATCAAATGATCAAAATTTTATCATAGAAAGTAAATATAAAGCTCACGGCAAAAGGAAGAAGAAAACCTTATTTTATTTTTTTTCTTTTTCCATAATGAAAATTATCTATAATTTCCATATTTATTTTTTTTAAATTTAATTAACATTAAATTAAATAAATTACATGACAAAAATACGATGCTAAATGTGTGATTAAGATGGAGCTATATCTTATGCAAATTCACCATTCATTTGTCAAAAAGTGTAAGGCTAAGATTATACCACTTGTCAAAAATTCATTTGCTAAGATGAAATATTGATTATACTCACTTATACTATACATAAGCTTAGTTTAATTACTTTAATAACATAACTTCATATATCTAAGTGATGTATAATCTAATTCAGAAAAATTTTAGTCAATTTACAAGTAAGTAGGCTCACCGTAAAATCAATAATAATTGTATAACGGAATTAAATTGTGAAAATCATCCCTTAGCATTATGGACATAATAGTAAATCCCTCAAGAGTGTTGGTGCATATCTTTATGGTTAGATTGTGCATGAGAGGGTATAAAACTTGAAGGAGATGTCTTGAATAAGATTATGGCATAGGATATGAGTTTATGATAAAGATCTGGATTTTTGACCCTAAAATCATCTCCAATTGAGAAAAAGTTCCTATTTTTTTTGTAGATCTTGGAGAAAGCTTCGCATTGATATATTATGGGTTTCGATCGGATATCCGAGCTAAAAGTTATGGCCATTTAAAGTTATAGTCCTCAGAAGGAGGACCAGAAGCAAAGGTACGATACGTTTAGGGAAACGTATCGACACATTGAAGTTGAGGCCATGGGTATCGACACCTTTGAGGAAGGTATCGATACGTTTACTATTAGGGCCAAGGTATCGATACCTTTCACCAAAGTTATCGACACCATAAAGGTATTATGAATAGTAAACAATGCCTAAGGTATCGATACGTTGGCAAAAGGTATCGACACGTTGGTGACGGTGATGAAGCCCGCTTGCGACGAAAGGTATCGATACATTGAATAAGATATCAACACCCTGCAGGCTTGTGAACAGTATTTTAGCCAAACGTATCGATACGTCGGGGCAAACGTATCGATACGTCGGGGCAAACGTATCGATACGTTATGTGAAAAAGGCCAAAGGTATCGATACATTTTGAAACGTATCGACACCTTTGGGAGATTTTTTAGCATTTATGCTCGGGGATAGGTTGTCTTCCCCATTTTTGAATTTTCAGCTTCTCTCTCTACCAAAAACAGTGGAAATACACTTTCTCAACTCCCAGTAAACTGATCTCAGCCAATCCTCCACCAAACTTCGCGATTCTAGTTCCTATGAACTAAGAATCAACACCAGAACCCAAAAATCCCCTCTGATTAGAGTTTCACGCGATGGTTCGCGAGGAATCACGAAGAAGGGGTGACGGTGAACAGTAGCAGAATGAGGGATTCAAGTAAATCGGGGCTCTAAGCTCGCCTACGGGGTTAGATAAGCTTGTTCCTCAGTTTATCTCTCTCGATTAAGCTATCATTTCACGTAGATCTAAGAAATGAAAATCGAATCACTGTTCATAAAACCCTAAAAATTGGAGATTTTCTAATTTGTCGTAGGTATCGATAAATTAGAGATCTTGGGTAGTTTATGGTGTTGAAATTGATAAGAAATGTATATTTAGAGCGAGGTTTGTGTGAGGATAGCTTATTTTAGAGAGAGAGAGGGTAGAGAGAGAGAGAGGTGCGAGTGGATTGCATGAGCATGCATTTCTTCATGCACGCACTTCATAATGTATGTTTGTATGTGTATCCAGGAGCGGCAGCTGAGACGGGAGGATCTCCGCCACGAGAAGGATACCGAGAGGGTGGTTTCGCAGGACAGATAGTGTAGTCGGGCGTGGCATAGCTTAGCTGAAGAGTGATTCAGCAAGTTTACAGGTACTCGACTCAAGTTTTTATATTATGGTCTACTATGTAGAAAATAATTTGTAATAAAAGATATTTTATGTATTTGGCTTGGCTAAGAGTACTATATCCTGTATTTTATAAAAATACTGAGATTGATGTTGATATGATCGAAAATCTTCCATTATTCATTTTTCATATTTTGTATTATTTTTGGTTAATGAGTATGAAAACAGGTACTAATGTCTTGTGGGTCCTAGAGGTGCATTCTAAGATATAGGGTGTACTTCTAGGATTCGCGACGATTACCACGTGGTCAACTAGGGTCGGGACGTGACATTGCATGATTGATATATTTTGTTATTATCAATGATTAGTATTCGATGCTAATAATTGGATGACAAGTCTTACGTCATAAAAACATAAATATGGGTATTATATTTGAGAACGTAGTACTGAACATGATCAAATGTGATGAATTATATGAGCAAGTATTTGCAGTTAATGATTCATCACATAACCATACTAGTATACCACTAGTCCTTTGATCTG
Source organism: Trichilia minutiflora (assembly GCA_035590515.1). NCBI lineage: Eukaryota > Viridiplantae > Streptophyta > Magnoliopsida > Sapindales > Meliaceae > Trichilia > Trichilia minutiflora. Next base: position 14,898 of record JAVXUL010135485.1, read on the forward strand.
AGACATCACAATTGCTATCTGAAGTGAGGCACATTGTTCACTTGTATATATTGTACTGGGCTAACCACGCCTGGTGAAAGAATCTTGATGGCAATGTGTTCTTATTATATGAGAATAGGTGATGATCAATATGAAATCTGCTGACGTAGATATTTGAGCTTGAGATCCTAAGCAAAAATGTCATACATGAGAATCAAAATCTCTAACTAGATTATGCAGTTCTGATCGGATATGCCGATCCCGTATATGATTGATTTCTTGATGATTGAGTTAGTGGTTTGACAATTTTATGATCCGTACTTAATCCGGAGTTGACAGCAGAGGGACTCTACTTTTAGTGTGTGTATACCCTATAAACCATTCGTGTTGTCGGTTTCAGGGCTTTTGATCTTGTATAAACTTTATATTTATTAATAAAAGAAATTGTTCTT
>JAVXUL010135514.1:0-15325 GCA_035590515.1 Trichilia minutiflora
TAAAACGCAATATAAAAGGAGCTTTATTTGCGTTATAGGGTATGTGATTGCCTAGGTTTTCTTCTACTCGTTTTTGGTAAGAGGGAGAAAACGCAATAGGAACAAAAACAAAGGGTCACACAAACAGGAGCTAGCACTCGTCTTCAATCATCCCGGTTGTGTGGATACCGTAGAGACGCAGATATCGTTTGAGTTTTTGTGGTTCTTCATCATTAAATCATGCAAAAGGTATGACTATTCAGATTCATAACATTAAACGCAATAAGTTTATCGCATGGATCTTGTGAGGGAATCGAAAAATTTATTTTTTCGCTGCTTGTATGATTCCGGTTTCCTAACAGTGACCCAACACCTTATTGACTATCCCTCTCTTGATCAAAAGTCTAAAAAATTAGAAAAATTCTTTAAAAATTTGAAACACTAAGACGGGCCAAGTACCTTATTGACTTTCTCTCTCTTAATCAAAATTCTAATAAATTTAAAAAGATTCTCTGAAAATTTTAATAAATCATAAACACTAAGATAAGCTTAGCACCTTATTAACTCTCCCTCTTTTAGTCAAAATCTTAATAAAATTATAAAAAATCTCTAAAAAATTCTAATAATCATAAGTACCGAGATAGGCTAAATGCCTTATTGATTCTTCTTTTCTCGGTCAAAATCCATATTAATTTAGTAATTAACCAAACAATAAAGAATAAGATTAAAACTTTTTTCGGTAACTGTTTAACGGAAGTTATAGGATGCCTAACACCTTCTCCATACTTAACCAACAGCCCGACCTCAAAATCTTATTAAAATAATTTATTGACCTATCTCACCATTATTTGGATTGGTGACGACTCCAAAAATCATCCTATCTCTAGACGATGTCAATAGTTTGACGACTCTAATAGGGAATTCTTAATATTTTAGAAGGGTCAAGCCATTAGAAAATTGTTTGATCTTAATTGATTTGTATTATTTAGTTATTTACTTTCTTAATGCTAAATTGGTTTTCACACATAGGGAGGAGTATCTTGTAAGTCAATTACTCTATTGTAATTTAAATTTATTTTTCATATTTTTTTGGTATATATTGATGCTCCTTCACACACTGCACTCGTATGAATATTGATCAAACGAGATAAACCCAACCTCTAGGTAAATGGATGTTTATGATGCTCGATATGGTAAACGCCACTCGATGTACTTATGGCATTCCTTTCAGGTTTAATAGGTGTTTTGAATCATAATAAGCCAGTATTTTACCTTCAATTGTATTAAGGCATGTGGGATTTGATAGTAAGGAATGCTTGATCGTAAGGAAACATCTAATAGGAAGTCGTATATAGTAAGCTTAGATGAGAACCCACACTTAAGACAATCAACCTAGAAAACCACCCATGAAGTTAAGAAACACCTTCGATCTAGGATAAAAGAAGTATGTTATTTGTTTCATTGGTATTAATATCTTGTATTTACAAGGTTAGTAAGGTATGCTAATTTCTTTTTTCTTTTGCTTAAATTTAATAGTTAAGTTATTAAATATGGATATAGATGAAAACAAGTATAAAAGGATAATGATACGTATAAAAGATATTCCACCTATGGGATTACTAGATTTATAAGAAAATTTTTCTGTCAAAACTCATTCAGAGTTCGAAAGAAAATATGATAAGATTATTTCAATCATGTTTATACAGCTAGTTTGGGATGTCCTTAAAGTACTGATTTGCTTTTATAATTCTAAAATGAGATGCTTCTTCTTTATAGGACACGACTTAGTACCCATTATAGAAGAGTATGAAAATATCCTTTAGATGCCTAGTTTGGATAAGATATATATTCTCTAAGAGAATGCACTTCAGCCTAATCGAGAAGAGGTGAGAAAAGTCTTAACACAATACTTAGGGATTCTCTTGGGAGATATCAAAGCATACATAAAAGAAGATAGGAAAACTTTTGAATTACGATGGAATTCTTTCTATGAGAGGTATAGTTCACCCAAATAGAGTTGGAAGAGTACAAAGTCAAGCTATTTACTTTAAGGTTGTTTGGGTTAGTACTATTTTCCTCTATCAAGGAAAATATGGATGCAGTAGTTATACTTTTGGTTCAGAGATTAGAAGAGAGTCATTTTAATATAGTTCCAGTCATCCTAGCTAAGACTTTTTGAAAGCTGCAACATGTTCAAGACAAAAGAATTGGTTAGTTTAGGTTTTGTGTTCGACTACTGACTATTTGGATACATAGCTATTTAGTAGAGAACCTTCAGATATTTTTCTCACTGTGTATCACTAATCCATTAGAGTGTTTTAATATTTTCATGAAAATGAAAGCTAAAAAAAGAACGGTGAGACAATAGAAGTCATACTTTAACAATTGGAGGGGTGATGAGGTCATGTGGATAGCCAAACTATTCAGTATAGTGCAATATATCAAGTTTTATAGGTAGTTTTCTTGGATTCTTCTTATAGGTATTAAAGGAATGATCAGTTATACTCCTCAATTAGTAGCTCGATAATTTAGAGATTAACAAAGGGTGTTAGATGTAAGTATACTTAGTGATTGAGGCACTCACTATAGTAAAATAGAGGGAAAGACAATTTCATGGATGCTAATCGAGCAATGGGAAAAACCATTAACAAAAAAGGCATCTTTAGGTGGAATGCATGTTGGATATAAAGCTTGGAGAGAGGAATATGTGTTAAAAGGGTTTATTCCCATAATTCAAAAGAAGATGAGCAAGATATGATACTGGTTAAAGAACAGAAGTTAATAATTGAGGACCTTTAGAGACAAATATGAGAATTAAAAGATGAAAAGGGCCAAAGAGAAGAAGCAAGTAACGAGGTAAACGTTAGGAAGAATAATGAGATTGCCCAACTGAAGTTAGAATAACAAAAGCGGTTAATGTTAAACATAAGTTAGAAGAAGAGTAAAAAGTTATAAAACAGTATGTAAAAAGGATGAGGCGTGCAAAAGAGAGTGTCAAAGCTAAGAGAAAAGCTTCAAACTAAAAGAACACAGTGTTAAAGAAATAACTTTTTGAGAAAAGTGAACAGATTACAGAACTAATTGGTTAGGTACAAAAATTGAAGGGTATAAAGAAGATGTTATTAAAGACTTCATAAGAGAAAATGAAGATTTGAGGGCTCAGCTGCAAGAAAGATCCCTAGTTATTGAAGAATTCAAGAGTGAATATAGTAAATTGAATTAGCAAAATGAAATTGTGCACCAATTGTTAGCTGAACAGATTGAGGTGGTTACCAAGATAAAGCATATTATGATGCAAAATTATGAAAAGGATATTAGAGGACTTTAAGTAATGAGAGAAATCTACAGAGAAATAGAAATGTATGGTGGAGACCAAGCCAATTATATTAGAACATTAAAAAGGATACAAGGATGGTTTGATGAATTCTACCAATTTTGCCATTAGAGTCCATATTTGTATCAAAGCATTTTGAGTAATAAAGTTATTGGGGCATTGATTTTTCCTAATAATCAAGAAATCCTAAATTATAAATCTAGATATACAATCATTATCTAACAAAAAAATAATAAAAATAAATATTAATAAATCCATCATGTCTATAATTTAATAAGTAAAATTTTTTTTAGATAAAGTTCCCCAAGTATCATGAATAAAGAAATATTTATCCATTTAAAATTAAGACAGATTTTTTGTTACTAATGAATGGACCACAATATCAGGTATTAAATTGTGGTAAAGATTCCTCTTTGATCTCCTATTCAGACTCGATCATGCATAACAAAAATAGCTGAACTAGTTGACAAAGATCCTACCATCATCCCTATGAGAGATTTCTCTGAAGAACATATAGATAAAATAAAAACTATATTAAGCCAATTATTCTAAATGATCAGCCAGTAAGCAACAAGAACCTTTATTTCTCTTCTAACTCTAAATGAGCCTCATGCTTTTATGGTCCATCCACAAGGAAAGGATTCAACTCATCAATCTCTACCTTTATCAACTTTCGCTTTGACAACAGGTTCTATAGGAAGTATTGCTCTGCTCATACTATTTGTGAAAGCTTCGATGATAAAATACAGCCTATATTCACATCAGTTATCGAAGAAGAGGAAGGAAAAATAGTGAAGGACAAACTTTAGCAAATGGAGGATACTCTAAGATCTCTTTATGGAATTCAAAATTATAGCTTGTAGATATCAACTCGTTGTGTTTTCTTTTCAAAGATTGAGATTCTTTTTAAGTTCAAACCTGAATTCATAAAGTATGATGGTAGTGGGTGCCCAAGAGCGTACTTAGTAATATATTATTGTAGGATAGCCTAGTACACTGATAATGAACCCCTTATGATGTATTTCTTTTAAGAAATCTTGATTAGTATTGCTGATATATGTTTTTTCAGGCTGGAAAAGAACAAGATCAAGTCTTAAAATGATCTGACAATCACATTTCTGAAGCAGTATGCATTTAAAAGTTTTCTAGCACCAACTTGAGAAGACTTAAGGAAAATGAGCAAGAGTCTGAGGAGTCTTTTAAAGAATATACATAGATGTGGCGTACGTTGGCATCACAAGTTCAACCTCCCTTAACATATCATGAGCTCATTTTCACCTTTATCTATACCATGAAAGGAACTTATCATGATCGACTATCAATGTACTCTACTTTTAGTTTTCATGAAGTCGTAACAGGAGGAGAAGGATTAAAGAAGCGATTAAATTTGGAGAGATAGTTGATATGAGCTAGATGAAAAAGATAATAAAATAATGGTATAGTTTAGAAGGGATTAAGAATCATTCAAAAAGAAACATGAATCCAAATAAGAAGAAAAAAGACTTAGGGCAGTCAGTAGGTGCAGTGTATGGAAACCCAAATTCCCTTCACACTAATCCAATATTACAACCTATAGATATTCCTTTAAACAATTCTTTGAAACGAAAAGGTTAGTACATACACCCTTATCAACCAACGTATCCACCTAATGGCCATACACAATCGTATACCCCTTTAACTAACTTAAAATACCCTCTTACTTATAACATTATCTAAGTTCCTAGTGTTTACACTTAGACCTATAAAGAATAACAAACATTTTGACAAATTTCCTATTAACTATACTGATATGTTTAGACAGTTTGTGGCACGTAGTAAATTAATAGTAGTCCCTCAAAAAAAAAACTTTTGATCCACTACTTTCAACCTATAATCTCAATGTCAAGTGTGAGTATCATAGTAGTGGCACCGGACATGACACAGAAAAATATATAACTTTGAAACACTATATTCAAGATCTATACAAAGATGGTCTTTTAAATTTTGCCCCTCAGCCCTCTAAACCAACCCAACCAAACATCACTAGTAATCTATTGCCTAAATATGGGGGGCCTCACTATTAATGAAAATCTTCAAAGATACTATAGTGCCCAGGGAGTTAGACACTATTGCTACTATAGAATCATTACAAACACCCATTACTCTATTTATCTCTACCAGCTCGCAAATAGTGATAGATTCAACTAAGTAAGTCACTTTATACATACCCAAGCATCCCTCATATATCTCTAATAAGGCTGTACCGTACAACTAAAATGACAATCAAACAACTAGAAGTGAAGAGCTCTCAATGGAGGATATCTCTATTATAACTCAAAGTGGTCATTGTTATCTTTCTGAGAAAGTGAAAAATAAAACGATCACAACATGACCTAAGTGTTACTAAAGAGGTGTTTGGGGAGACTATTAAGAAGTCGATAAGTAAGGATGAAATTAAAATTTTTTAAAAGGTTATCCAAGAAAGCGAGTACAATATCGTGGAGTAGCTAAGTAAGATGCCAGCTAAGATATCTATCCTCTCTTTGTTACTGTCTTCAGAAGCTCATCATAATGCTCTATTAAAAATTCTCATTAAAGCTTATGTACCTAAGGATATCAAAACTAAAAAGTTTGCTAATATAGTAAGCAATATTTTGGCCTCTAAGTTCATCCATTTCTCAGACAATGTTACAGTACAATACAAAGGCATAATAGTCCCTAAGGTGATCATAGGCAATGAGTCAGCACTAAATGTTATTCATCGATCAATCCTCAATCAGTTCTCGATAGACCATTCTTATATGAGGGCTTATAATACTATTATTTGGGCATTTGATAGATAAAGAAAAGAAGTAAGTGGCCAGATTAAATTATCGATCACATTGGGACCAGCCACCTTTGAAGTCAATTTTACGTAATAGATATTGAGCCAGCTTTTAGTATATTATTAAGAAGATCATGGATTCACACTACGGGGGTGATCTCGTTGACTCTACACCAACAGGTAAAATATATCTGTGGTAACTACCTAGTCTCAATGAATAGAGAACAAACTTACTCTTTAAAAAAGAAAACATCTATACGATGTGTGAATGTGGGATTTGAAAGCTAGCATGCCTATTATTATTCTTTTAAAGTCGTGAATTCAACATACATTATCGAGGTATCAATAGTAAATAGATAGAACTACCAATGCCTATTAGAATAGCGGTTAGACTAATACTACAGTATGGCTATCAAGGAAATCAAAGGTCAGAGATTTTACCTCAAGATAACGTAAAGTGTAATGATGGCTTTGGTTTGGGATATAGAGCCACGCAGTGAGATAGGGTGTGAATGATGGCTAAGAAAAGAGAAAAACATATGATTAAACTACAAAGATATGAGCTTGAGCATACGTATATGAGGATTCCTTATATTACAGAGACTTTTCTAAGGTGAGCAGAGATTATGTATCAGGATGGGCACACAATCCAACCTAGCAAAGATATAATAGTTATTAAAGAAGCTTTAAATGAGATTTTTTGTATCGTTAATCTATTCACACCAGTAAAGACCCAACAAATGGATTTAGAGTTATTAGTTGATGCCATACAAGGATGGTTAATCAATGTAATAACAAAAGAGAAAGATCTAAAAGACATAATTCCAGTATCGATTGACAAAGAAGTTAATCCATTATTAGAATTCAATGCTATTATCAAGTATGGTAACCTCACCAAAGTATTTTCACAGCATAAGACCAGTGACTCCAACCATTCTAATTTAGCATGCTCAAAAAAATTGGATTAGGCCAGTATGATAGTCACAAAAAGGTCTATAAAGCATAAAAAAACATTCAGGTTAGGCAAAGAAAGAAATAAAAGTTTAAAAAATCAGATGATTTTTATAAAGCCTATCAGAATCAAAAGCTAGGGTATGCCCTTCTTGGTGAAGCATCAAAAAAATATGACTTCGTGGTCAAATATTCGGCACCACCATCATCCACAGTCATTCCTGTCCCTACTAGATGAGATGATATACCATCAGAGCCAAAGTGAAAGGCATTAACAAACTCTATTCAGAATTCGACCATCAATGTAATCAATGGATCAGATGAAGAAGAGATAGCCATATACACTACTTATAGACAACCTCTGAATAACTGGACAATTGACAGACTCTCAAAAATGATCGTTGATGAGTAAGACTAGACACCTTTCTTACGGTTGGCTTGTTACCATAAGAAAGGGGAAAACAAGACAAGTTTTTATTTTGTTATGTTTTTTAAATTTAAGCAAATAAGTGAATGATGTTCTTACATAAGTATAATGCTTCTTTCTTGTAGCTTTTACAATCTAATACCAAAATGGCACTATCATTAGTTGCCTTTTCTTGATCTTTATTCTATGTTTCCTTTTTAATGTTTCTTACTATCTGTAAGCCTATCTTATTCATGTCAGGATAAATTTTTGCAATGATTCTAATAATGTCATTTCTAGGTCAAATGTAATTGGGATAAACTTATCCACACTATAAAATATGAGGGAGAACTAGGATCTTATCTAGAGTTAACTAAACTAATAGAAAAAGAAAAACCAAAAATTAAACCTGATTAAGATAAAATAAAAATAGTAAATCTAGGTACTCTTAAAGATCCTAAAAATGTTAAAATTAATGGCAATTGCCCTTAAAAGAAAAACATGATCTTGTCAAGTTATTAAAAGAGTTTGAGGATATATTCACCTGGTCCTATAAAGATATGCCAGGGTTAGATCCAAATATACTAGTTCACACTATTCTAAGAAGATCAAAATTCTTACCAGTAAAATAGAAGCTCCGAAGAATGAAACCTGATGTCCTTTTAAAAATCAAAGAGGAAGTTCAAAAGTTGTTAGAAGCTAAGTTTATCAAAGTAGCCATGTACCCAGAATGGGTGGTCAATATAGTACCTATTGCAAAGAAAGATGGAAGGGTCATGATGTGTGTGGATTATCAAGGCCTAAATAAGACGAGCCCAAAGGATGATTTTTCATTACCTTATATTCAAACATTAGTGGATAATATAACTAAGACATCCAAATTTTTATTCATAGATGGATATTCGATTATAATCAGATACTCATAAAAGAAGAAGATAAACTCAAAACTATTTTTATTACTATATGAGGAACATTTTATTATCAAGTCATGCCATTTGAACTCAAAAATACTGGAGCGATATACCAGTAGGCTATGATTACTCTTTTACATGATCTAATGCATAAGGTCATTGAGGTTTACATTGATAATATAGTTATAAAATTTAGAGAAGATGAAAATCATTTAATCAATCTTAGGATGGTATTTGAAAGACTTCGAAAGCATGAATTACGGTTTAATCCAATAAAATGCACTTTTAGGGTTACCCTAGGTAAGTTGTTAGGGTTTATTGTAAGTCAAAGATGAATTGAGATAGATCCAGACAAAATCAAAGTCATTGATGAAATGCCATCACCAAAAAATGCAAAAGGATGTTAGAGGCTTTTCAGGTTGCTCAAACTACATATCACGTTATATTTCACAGATGACCACCACGTGTGAACCAATATTCAGGCTTCTAAAAAGAAATAGTACCAGTGTCTAGGATGAATAGTATCAAAAGGCATTTGATAAGGTGAAGCAGTATTTGAAAAACCCTCTTATTGGTGTGAGAATTGTCTATGGACCTTTCTCACAGCCAACCGAGGAATGACTCAGCTGGTAAGGTGTGAGGGTGATATGACTACTCTGACGGTGAGTTTTCTACCAGAATGTGGTCGGAGACCTGGCTGTTTCTGACAAAGCTTCACCTTCTAAGCCTGTAAAACAATAACGTTAGATGGTGTTCTTAATAAAAAACTCCAATGCCTAAGTCAGAAAATAGTGAAGGGAGAAAATATCGTTTTCGATGAACAAGGAAGAAAGAAATTAGAAATAGTAGATATGAAGAACCAAGTGCAGAGGTTACCAAAATGGATGCTTAAAGAAAAAGCAATGTGTTTATGGTTCTTGAAAATATAGTGTTGTCAAATCTCTTTTCTTCTAAAAGAATCGAATCCGTTTTTTCATTAAAAATAGTGCCTTTATATAGTGCCCCATGATAATGACTAGGTATCAGAGAATAGGAATGATAAGACGTCTGTCATGGGACAGAGTGTAATCTCATTTCATAGATACCCTCACTGACACATCTGAAGAATGCAGGCCTGAAGTCGTCACATCGTTTGAAGATTGTCAAAGGATGGGACTGGTGCATTTATGGTTGGATGGCTACCTTGATAGTAGGTCTGCTGTCAGCACTCATTCTCATTTTTAGATAGAGGGGACACGTGTTCATAGGTACCCTGGTCAAGGATTGCCTACAAGCTAGATATATTGGGATTCTCTGCCTGAAACAATTGCTGGATTTGTACCAACTAATTTGCATCTCCTGAGAGCTGGCCTGATTCTTGGGGCGAAGAGTACCTGGAAGCTCGAACTGTTGGATACCTGGGCTGAGGCACGTTGTTGATGACTGAGAGGAAAAACCTTGAGAAAGAAGTCCCTATAGTCCTAGGACCTAAGATGATGAAGCTCTTGAGGTGGCGTAATACCTGGGACGAAGGATGCTTGAGACGGTGAAATTCCTGAGACGCGGACTTCTTGAGATTGCCACCTGGCCACCTGTCACATACCCTACTAATGGGTATCTATGTGTTAATCTATTATTGGTGTGCATTTCCCCCCAAACATCCAGTCCCCCAGTTTTTGGTGTAAGACTTGTAGAGCTCGTGCCAAAAAATTATTACTGAGATGATTTATTCTGAAAAGACTGTCAGTTCAAGTGGTCAGGGTCACTGGTAGAATAGTCAACCATTGAGGTAGTTATGCGTGTTATGGACGTTACCTGGTCACTGAGATCCTCTCCCCTTCTTCTAACGGAGCCGTTAGCCTTTCGATGATGTGTCCTTCCTGTGACTTTCATTTTCATCCTCATTAACTGTAGTCTATCAAAAGTCGCATCACACGTTTGTCAACAGTTGTCTTTGAACTGGTGACTCTTCATGTTTCAGGAATACTTGAATGTTAGGCTGAAAATGAGCCACGTGCCGAAACCCTGGTGGTTGAAGATATATTTGTTCTTTCAGCCGTGGGGGGGCATTTATGGGGCTGAGACACATGGCTATTCCTTGGCCGTTTAAATCAACGACAAAGATCATCTGTTCTTCGTTATAAATACCCCCTCCCTCACCTATCATTTTCACACTTCTGACTTATTTTTACTTTTGTTCTTCATTCCGATGCTTTCTCCTCCATTCTCTGGTTTTATTTTTACCCTTTCTTTTTCTTACTTTTCTTGCCTTTCAATTTGTTTTCATGCTTTGTTCCAGGTATTTGTGAGTTCTCATAGAAAATGGCCAATAAAAGAGATTCAACGGGGGCTACTCGCTGGAAAGAATCCACTCACGCTGCTACCCCTACCCAGAAGAGAGGGAAGATGAAAGGAGCGCCTCGAGGTAAGCACGAGGTAGGAAACCAAACAAGGCAGACTGGTTCTCCTCCACTATTATCGAGGTAAATATACAGATCTACCATCAACTTTAAGATATTCCTGATAACGTAAGGCTCAAGGTGCCCAAGGTGGAAGAAATTTCATATGCCCTAGGGTCAAGAGAAGTGGCCTTCAACGAAGAGCACCTACTGCCAGGAGTCAGGTTTCCCCTCCAACGCTACTTTGTCAGGATGTTCAAAGCCTTTGAAATACCCCCCAACCAACTGGCCCTAAACAGCTAGAGGGTTCTGAGAGGCCTGTTCGTGCTGAAGGCTGATGCTAGATCTCTTATCCCTACTCCGGATGAGGTGCTATATTTTTACGCCCTCAAGAAAAATACCAGCCAATATCCGGGTGGTATTATCTGTAGATCCGCCCTGGATACCAGGTAAAGATCAAAAGTACTCCCTCATACAATAAAGACTGGAAATATCACTGGTTCGTGTTGTCAAATCTCTTTTCTTCCACAAGAATCGAATCGAAATCAAAGAGTTCACAAAAAAAATCCCTTTTTCGTTAAAAATACTGCCTTTATATAGTACTTCCATGACAATGACTAGGCATCAAAGAATGAGAATAATAGGACGTCTGTCATAGGATAGAGTACAATCGCATTTTATAAATACCCTCGCTAACACATCTGAAGGTTACAAGCCTGACGTCATCACATCATCTGAAGACGATCAGAGGATGGGATGAGTGTATTTATGGTGGTGCGACTACCCTAATAGTAGGTATGCTGTTAGCGCTCATTCTCATTTTTAAAGAGTGGGGGCACGTGTCTGATAGTGCTCTGGTTAGGTGCTTTCTGAAAATTAGACGCAAGAGGAACTCTTGCCTATGATCGTGATTGGTACCTAAGGGCCGATCTGATAGCTGGCACAGAGAGTGTCTGAAGGCTCCTACTATTGGATACCTAGGTTGAGGTACGTCGTTGATGACTAGGAGGAAAAAACTAGGAAGGAAGTCTCTGTCTCTTTGGGACCTGAGACGATGAAGCTCCTGAAGCGACACAATATCTGGGGTGAAGGATGCGTGAGACAGTGAAATTCTTGAGACGCGAGCTTCCTGGGATGGCCACTTGCCATGTACCCTGCTGATGAGTATCTACGTGTTGATCTGTCATTGGTGTGCATTTTTCTCCCAAACAAAAAGTATTCGGTCAAATGAACCCTTGTATTCGTTCAAACAAATGGGTTCGATTGAGTGAAGGTGATGACTCATTCGATCGAACTAAAGGATCAAAATTTTTAAGGAGTCAGGAAATTCTCAATCGAACGAATGGTATACTTCATTCGAACAAATAAGTGACCAAAAATTTTTTAGGGGCTTGTGAAACCTTTGATCAAACGAAGGGTTTTATTCGTTCGAACGAACCCTGTTTTAAACGAACGAACTAATCGATTCATTCGATCGAATCACACAAAAATCAGGTAAAATGATCGATTTTGTCTCTTTTAGAATTTTCTTCCTTTATAAAACTCAAGGGCATTTTTGTAATTTTATAACCCATTATAAATATGACCAAATAGTGGCCAAACTCATTCTCTCCCTCTCCTCTTCTCCCATTTCTCTCTTCTCTCTCTCCACAAATCTCTTTCTCCTTGATTTCTTGCATTTTAATCGATTAAACAATGATTTCACACCAAAATATATTACTCATCCATCTCCTTTACATTCTACAACCTTTGTTTCATCGATTTGGGCCAAGAACGAAGAGGAGAGAAACTTGGTTTTGAAGTTCAGTTGGGATTTCAACTGACCGATATAATATTTGATGATTGTAAGTTCCTATCAACCTTCTGGTAAGCACCTTATACTCATCGATACGTTAGAATTACATTTGGTTCAATTTTATAATTCGAATATTGTTCATGTGGGAATGATTTGGCTTGTTTATTTTAAATTTTTGAGTTGTTATGCGTTAGTTAGGACGTAGAGAAGATGGGTATATGATTTGGTAGCTAGAAAACTTTAATTTAGAGAAATGTACTTTGTAATAAATAGTAAAAATTACTGTTTTGCATGAAATCCATTATCTGTATATTGGTTTTAGTAAATGAGGTCAGATGATGTTAGTTAGATCATTAATCGAATAAGTATTAGAGCTAGATTGACTAACTGGGCGAAAATAGAGAATCTATGATAGTTACAAGTAGTTGACTAATGGAAAGCCATATTAAAACTTATTTACGTGCATGAAAGGATGAATTCGTGTTGTTGGACACGAACTTAATTAAATCTTGATGCGTGTGTATAGGTATCGATTGCGAGGATAAGAAATCCAATTCAAGCAAGGAAATCTAGGGAGTGTGTATCCTCCCTAACTTATGAGTGAAAGTTATTATGTTTTTCATATGTTTTCTTAGTTTTTAAATACATATGACACAATATTCCAAAAGTATGTTTCAATTTACTTTAAAAAGAGATATATATGTTTCAATTTACTTTAAAAAGCGATATGAGAAGTATTTGCTTAGTTATATAATTATTATACTTGTTTTTTGATTTTAGCCTAAATGCGTACCTGTGTAAATGTTTTGATGAGTATTGTATTGTATGTTTAATCGAGGCCAGAAGGCCAAGATGGATTTATGCATATGGAGCTCCAAGGTTTTTACTTATACTTTTCAACTACTTGGATTTGAACACATGTGTGGATATATGTTTGTATACTTATATACATATATATTATTGATGCCAAAAAAAGTCTGACGACTTTTGTATGCCAAACAACAAAAATCTCTGACGAGTTTTTTACACCAAACAAGAAGCAGTTTATGGTGGAGGAGTGACGTTTGGTATTTGTGATTGGACTTGGGTGGCTCCCAAGTTGCCTATGTACCCCGCTTCTTATCTCTTTTCTCCTTCTTCTTATTCTTCCTTTCTCTGGTTCTCTCTCTGTTTTGTTTCTTCTTCTTCTTTTTCTTTATTTTTCTCTCTTTTTTGGTGGGGGGATCAAGCCACACGTAGTTCTTTTTTTTGGGGGAAGAGATGATGATTTTATAGGGGAGATGGTGATTTTACAAGCTAGGGTAGCAGTTCCCAAAATGCCATAGAATGACTGTCATTAAATGGATAGGGGCCACAGTTTTGACTGAACAAGAAACGTACTGTGCATATCTCAAACCACCACCAATATCAGTCTCTCAATTTTCAGTAAAAATTTTTTTTTATTGAAAATTAAAGTCCGTATGAGCCTCTCACATGGACCGGGGCTCCATACGGGATCTCGACATTATCAAACGAGTAAGCCCATAATCATTGAGCGCATAAGCTCGACATCGAGAGAATAAGCTTAGAATCATCGATGCCTGACGCAGGTTAGGGTTTTCAAATGCCTAACGTTGGCCAGGGCTGCAGCTCAACTAATGCTTGAAAAAGCTGATACACTAAGAGAAAACTCAACTAGTATTATGGGATTTTAGGGCTATAAAACCAACCGTGACACTAGGAGGAAGCTCGACTAGTGTTCGAAGATTTTGGGACTAAGCAACTAACCAGGACAGTAGGAGGAAGTTTGACTAATGTTAGGAGATTTTAGGGCTATAAAGCCAATCGTGACACTAGGAGGAGGGCTCGACTAGTGTCCAGGGATTTTATGGTTAAGCAACTAATCGAAGCATTAGAAGAAAGGCTTAACTAGTGCTCGGGAGAATTGAAACACTAGGAGAAGGCTCGACTAGTGCCCGAAGATTTTATGGTTAAGCAGCCAATCGGGATACTAGGAGAAAGGCTTGACTAATATCCGGGAGAATCAAAATATTAGGTGTAGGCTCAACTAGTGTTCGAGAATTTTATAGCTAAGCAGCTAACCAGGGTATTGAAAGAAAGGCTCAACTAGTGTCCGGGAGAATCGAGACACTAAGAGAAATCTTGATTAGTACCCGAGAATTTTATGGTTAAGCATCCAACTAGGGTACTAGAAGAAATACTCGACTAGTGCTTGGGGATTTTAGGACTAAATGTTAATCAGGACACTAAAAAAAAGCTTGACTAGTGTTAGGGGATTTCAGGGCTATAAAGTCAATCGTGACACTAGGAAGAGGCTCGACTAGTGCTCATAGATTTTAGGGCTAAGTAGCCAATCAAAACACTAAGAGTAAAGGTGAACGCGGGTTAGGGCTTAGAACGTCTGGTCCTATATCGGGTCTTAAGTTCTCAGTCTATCTGACATGGTGCGAGGGCTTACATAGCCTGACATGGGTCATAACTCAAACTAGTGTTAAAGAATTTTAGGGCTCAAAGGTCAACTGTA
The DNA here is from genome assembly GCA_035590515.1 of Trichilia minutiflora. Classification (NCBI taxonomy): domain Eukaryota; kingdom Viridiplantae; phylum Streptophyta; class Magnoliopsida; order Sapindales; family Meliaceae; genus Trichilia; species Trichilia minutiflora. The sequence goes on from JAVXUL010135514.1 coordinate 15,082, forward strand.
ATACTAAGAGCAAAGACGAATGCGGGTTAGGGCTTAAGACACCTAACTCTGTGCTAGATCTTAGGCTCTTAGTCTGCTTGACACAGTGCAAAAGCTTATACAGCCTGACGCGGGTTAAGGACTCAAGCTAGTGTTGGGAGATTTTATGGCTCAAAGGCCAACTGTAACACTAGGAGTAAAGACGAACACGGATCAGGGCTTAGAACGCCCAGTCTTATGCCAGATCTTAGGTTCTCAGTCTATC
>JAVXUL010135525.1:0-15324 GCA_035590515.1 Trichilia minutiflora
AGATGAGCAAGGCAAGGGTGTTGACCTTAAGCTTTATAGGGACATGATAGGTTCATTGTTATATCTTACTGCATCTAAACCCAACATTTTATATAGTTTGTGTTTGTGCACGTTTTTAGTCAAACCTCAAAGAATCACATTTAAGTGCTGTAAAATGAATTTTTCGATATCTTAGAGGCCACCTAATTTGGGATTGTTTTATCCCAAGGATGGTTCATTTGATCCAAAAGGTTATTCGGATGCAGATTTTGGGGGTTGCAAAATTGATAGAAGAAGCACTAGTAGTGCTTGTCATTTCTTAGGGAATGTATTAGTCACATGGGTGAGTAAGAAGGAAAATTCAGTTGCTTTATCTACCATCGAAGCTGAGTACATATCCGTGAGTAGTTGTTGTACACAACTCTTATGGATTAAGCACCAATTGATGGATTATAACATATATATAGATAGGATTCTCATCATCTGTGATAACACAAGTGCCATAAACTTGACTAAGAATCCCGTACATCATTCCCGTACTAAGTACATTAAGATACAACATCATTTTATTTGAAATCATGTACAAAAGAATAATGTGTGTATTGAATATGTTAATATTCAGAATCAACTAGCAGACATTCTTACAAACCTTTAGATAAAACTCGTTTATGCTATTTGAGGAACAATCTTGGTATGATGTGTATTGATTGAGCATGTTTTAATTTGTATTCTTAAATTTATGGAATTTCAATTCAATATGGTTCTTGTTTAATGTTTTATATGGATATTGTAATGTGTTTGAATATTTTGTTGATGAAATTCATCAACGTATCGATATGATCATCAATCGTATCGGCACGTTAGTTGGTTTCTCAAACGTACTTGATATTTTTCCTTAAATGCATCGACACCCCAACCAAAGTATCAACATGTTTCAGTTAGCTTATCGAAATATTTCAAAAGTTTTAGAATTTAGACCCAACGTATCGATACCTTTGTAAAAGGTATCAACACCTTCGAGATGGAGTGTTGATTCTAGTGACTCAACGTATCGACACATTTTAGGGTTTCTTAAAAGGTATCGATACCTTCATGACGAACTTGGGGCAGAAATGTCATAACGTATTTATACCTTTTAAACATATCGGCACATTTGCTCGAATTAAGGCAAAAACTACATCGTTTTGAGCTAGGGCACGAATTTTTATCTGCTAAAACTTTTCATCTTCTCCACCTCTTCAAATTCAAACTCTTCGTTTCTCTTTTTAATATTTTTTAGAAACCGTGATCCATAACCTTCTTCATCTTCAATCTTTATTTATTCTTCAAAAATCATCATTTTTTAAAGAACTTATTCTCTCTCTCTCTCAACCATCATTTTCGTATCAAACTTAAATGGTTCAGTCATCTCTCAAGTAACAAAAACTTCTTACTCTTCTTTCTCTAGAAAATGCCTCCGAGAATAAAGGTTTTTGCATCATCAGAATACAGAAAATGCAAGGTTCCTAAGTCTTCGTCGTCTATCATTCCACAAAAATCGAATCCATGGGGTTTTACATCTGATGAACAACAAGAACATTTCTCGACACAGTTTGCAAATCAGATAGTCACTTTTGATCGGGTAATCGATTTTGAGTTTCTCAAAAAAAATGTATTTTCTCTATTTACACCAGATTATCAGTTTTGGGTGCTTACCACTTTTTTAAGATTAAGGGAGAGTTTTATCCAGAATTAGTATGATTATTTTATTCAAACCTGGACATTAAAGACCCTGATACCGATAGGAATTTGGTGATGAAATTTTATATGTGGGTGAGAGGGGTTGAGTTTGTGGTGGATGAGATATTTTTGATAGAACAGTTTAGAATGCTTCCGGGAGGAGATTACTATATTCCTTTAGCCTTCAACTTGCTTGAGGCTTGTAGGATTATTTTTAAGAATCTGGTGTTACAGTCTGTTGAAAACAAACCTTTAAAACTTCACCTGAATGAACGTATTCTACATTTGATAGAAGCTCACAATCTAAATGTTCATTCTGGGAAGTATGCGGAGATGTTCGTAGAGGACATATGGTAGATGGAGCGAATCATGACGTATCAGAGATCCAACTTGGCTTATTGGATTATTTTAGGTATCATTTGGGGTGCTTCTCAGAGATATAACCTGCACTACGGTTATTCTATCTTAGAGTTGATACGAAAGATGGCCCCAAATGCATTAGCCGGTGTGGATTGCAAGAAACCATCTCCGTCAAGTATGTTGAGCGAGACTACTATTCAAAAGATGTATTACGAGCAGATGGCTCCAGGTGTTTGGGTTCTGTGACATGTTGGTGGTCTCTCGATTCGAGTGGATGATGATAATGGTACAACAGGTGGTCAGGCTGACATTCCATCTGGTTCTGGCATAGAGCTACAGTAGGAAAAGCAGTATACCTCCTTCTGTTCCTCCTCCTACAGAGCAGACACAGATTACAACAGGTGTTTTACCACTTGTTCCTCAAACCACTCCAGCAGCACCTCCTTCTTCTCAGCCAAATGGATTAGTACCATTGACTTTTCCTGCACCTACTCTCGAGTACAGGATAAATCATCTTCTTGACTACTTTTCATCTCTTGAGTCGACAGTGATGACGGCTGTGTAGAAACTTGACACTCGTATGAATGAGGCATTCAGGTGATGCACACCATGGAGAAGGTGGAAAAAGTTCGAGATGATTTGACAATTCAATATGTCGACCTATAGGCTAAGATGAATGAAGTCGAGGAGAGGCTTGCTAGTGAGATTGTTCAGTTATGATCTTCTATAGGAGTGTTTCTAGGATCCTTTTTAGGATACCGTCCTTCATCTTTAGGTCGTCAGCCATCTCCTTATGCTCACTTTCGACCATTTTACTTTGAGTCGCCTCTATCGCGTCCTACGAGTACGAGTACGAGTACGTGTCTACCATTTCAGATGGGGTCCTCTTCTCATCCTGCCACTATTGACTCAGATGAGGAGTGATATTTTTTTTGGATGATATTTGTACTTGGATGCTTATTTTCCTTTTTATTTTTAGATGATTATGTTAATTTCTTTGGATGATACTTTTACTTGATGATTAATTCCCTTGGATCATTCTTGGATGTTTTATGCTATAAGGTTGGTTTTTTTGCTATTTCCTTTATTTTGAATGTATAGCATGATTTTTTATGTTCTCATCACCCTTCTTTGCATGTTGACCAAAAGGGGGAGAAATAAATTGATATGTATGTATTTTTTCATCATCAAAAAAGGGAGAGATTGATAGCCCTAAGATATTTTTTTATGTATGTATTAATGGGAAGATTGATGGCTTATCGCAAAATGAATTTAGGATAAATTCATGGTATATTGATTTTTGATATGTTTTTTGTTTTTGATGATGCCAAAATTAATAATAAGTGTGAATTATATATGTATAAGATGATTATATATTAATTATGGACAAATATAATTCACTTGGTCCTTTGAAAAGAGTATACGTTTTTACAGGTGAGAAAAATGAAGTTAAAGTGTCAAGAAAGCTCACCAAGACACAAACGTATCTACACGTTTAAGCTACAGTCTCATTTCAAAGCCCGAGTATCGAAACTTTGGCTCAAAGTTGTTGATGCCTTCAATCTGAACTCAAACGTATCGGTACCCCTGAGAAACGTATCAATATATTAAAGACGAAGATGTGTTCATTCATGTGAAAAGGTTTTAGAACCTTGATCAAGCATCTTAAAAATATCGATACCCTTGGAAAATTTTCAAATGTTCCGATACCCTGAGGCTTGCATCAACACGTTCGTGATGGACATTATCATTTTTACGTCAACATGTATCAATACATTGGGTAACGTATCGATACCTTCAGGCTCTGCAACTCAAACGTATCGATACCCTGGAGATATGTATCGATATCTTTGCAGAAATCAAGTCTATAATAGCTAGTTCAGACACATTTAATGTCGCCATTAATGAAGAAAAATAAAGCCATTGAAGAGGATTCATTGTAGATATAAAAGCAACTATTTTTGAAGATTAAATAGTTTTTGTTGAAAGGCAATTATTCTTTCTGAAAAAATCCTTAGAACATTCTTCTGCAAATTCCTTTTATTTCTCTCTCATTTATTCTCTGTAATTAATTTCTAGTGAGAGAAAGTGAGCTTATTGATTATCCACTCTTTTTAGAGAGTATTTGTAATTAATTCTTGTTGAATTAATTTTGGGTTTCTCTTTACCTGTGATAAGAAGAACTATTGTATTGGGTGACATTTCACCCGTTCAAAGAAAGTTGTATTTTGTGATTGCCCTTCACCCGTGAAAGAAGGAGATAGTTATCTTCGGTGTGAGTAGATTCAACTAAGAAGAGTGGACGTAGACGTACTGTCAAACCACTATAAAAATAATGTGTTATATTTCTGTGTTTTTCCATCTCTCTATACTCATTGCATATATCATTAGTTCGTACTCTTAAATTTTTTTATTATTTTCAATTCACCCCCTTATTGGATTTTACCATCTGGGACTTCATGCCTCGTTTGATATCAAAATCATTTACGACTGTTCTAATTTGATTCATTACTCAAATTACTGAATCCCTTCCATTTTCGCCCAAACTGAGTCTAAATCCAAACAAATGAATTTTCGTTATATTTATTCAATTTCATTCCATTTCAATTTATCAAGATTATGTTAAATCAATGATTACACAAAAATCTCTAATTATACAGTAATCGAACTTCATTGTTTACTATATTTAACTTTTCAACTTTATAATTTTAATAATGAGACAATATATGCGTGTACTTTATTTCCTTAATAACATGAATAAACTTCAAATTGACTCATTTGATATCTAATTTAAAAATGAATGTATAGTAACCCTAAGAATCAAACTCACTAAATCGTGTAATAAATGTATTAATAGAGTTATAGAACTTATCAAAAGGTTGAAAATAATCCCAGAAAGCTTAACTCTTCACAAGCCATTGAAATTGCTTTGGTGTAAATAGTAAACCCTAACGTTTTCTTAGCTCTCCGAGTCTAAATCTTTGTCAAAACGATAAAATAAAGTGTGTAGGATGTAGAGAATAACGAGTTCTAGTGATTTAGTGCAAGAAATAGTAGTTTAATTGGTTGAAAATTGAAAAAGAAATATAAGAGGCAGAGAGAAGCATAACGGAAGGTAGAGGGGAAGAGAGGGGGAAAGAAAGGAAGAAAGAAAAACTTTTCTTTCCCAATATACCCCTCTATATAATACTCAAAAAATTACTAAATTACGCTTGAAAAACAAAAGAAAATTAAAGCTTTTAAAGGCAAAATCGATATTTTCATAGGATTTTTGATTGATTCAGTCGAATGTATTACTCGATTTGTTTCAATGAATCTCATTTCGTTCGAACAAATTTCCATTTCGATTAACCAAATTTGCATAGCTCTTTGGAAAAATAATAGAAGATTAAAGTTCACAATGTACACCCTACTACATTATGAACTTTATGAGCCAGTGGATGCACAAGGTATAACTTTTTCTTTTTTTTTTACAATTAATTTTGTTTAAGCCTTTTTTTTTTATGATTTTGACTTTTTATACTTCACTACTAAAGTGCATATAGGATGAACTTGATCAGACAAGATTTGAAGAATGCCCTCAAATACTAAAATTTGGTAGGTCCAATTATAAATAAGCTAACTTAAATAGGTAGATTCAGCGACATCTTAGTTTACTAAAGAGCAATCCTGGTGATTAAAAAAAAAGCTAGAGACTAAGGTGGTATTTGTAGAGTCTTGAGTCACAAAACTAGAGCAAGAGAGCCAGTCACTCTAAAAAAGCTACGAAAGTTAGGTTACGAGCACAGTAAGGTTTTTGAGCTATATCATGAAGAAAAAGACTAGGCCAATAATTTGAGAATAAAGATAATGGATAAAGTGAGCACGGGCCATTATCATATATCAAATGTATATAAGCTTTTAGATAAAGTAGATTCCTTAAAAAAAAACCTAAGAGATATGGGTAGAGTTTATGTAAACCTCAATAGGAATGCAAAGTAAGTTAAGGACAATCTAGAGGCTAAGGATGAGACTGGGGCCAATAATGGAATAGACCTGACCAATCGATTCTTTTCCAAGTTTTACCTATACCTAGACCTAACCTAGTTGCTTAATAAGTTGGATCGAATGATTTCTTACCCTTCTTTTGAGTTTCTTACATTTGAGCCTACTATCACAAATGCCATCCCCTTGGGACCATTGGTAAAGTAACAAAGAATGGGCTAACAAAAGTTATGTCTCTTTACACAGAAATGATTAAAGATTATGGAGGTACTAGTAAGAATCGGACTCCAGGCCTTTTCCCATATGTGTCTGTGTATGATATGATATGCTAAAGTAGTAGCCAAAGTTTTTAAAGGGGATTTTTCAAATGTTAAGATGTTTTAAATATGATTTTATTTCAAATCCACTGTTAATCATTTTATAGGGGTTTGGAGGTACTATTTAGTGTTTAATTCTAGGTTGTTTTTCGGTCCATACCTAAATTATATCATGATACCTTGACACGATGGTCAGGGCTTCTATAAGGAATTTACCAAGTGTTAAAGTGTTTTACTGAGGATCTTATTTTAGGTTTGTTAATTACTTTATAAAGGTCGTGAAGGTACTAACTGGGATCCAACTTGAGGTCATTTTACAGTCCATGTCCAAATTATATCCTAATACCCTAATATAGCAATAAGGGCTTTTATAAGATATTTTTCAAGTGTTATAGCCCTCTATAGAATTATCCATTCAATAACAAAGAAGAACTCTTAACAGCTTTATATAGATAAAAAGTTTAATGCTTTAATTTATAAGCTCAAAGAAATATATGACCTACAGTCTTTTGTTTGAGGATAATATAGTTTTAACGTGTAAGTATTTTATGACTTCTTAACTTTCGTGCCTTTAGGATTCTATAACTTATAAAACCCTGGCCTTAATACTCTGATAACTTGGTATAAGCCTTCTCAACTGGCATCAAGTGTTTCATTCGTGGGTATCTTAATATTTACATTGACCCTCCTTAGGACTAGGTTTTCTTCCCTAAAATAAGAAGTCTAACCTTCTTGTTATAATACTTAGCTACCCTTTGCTGGTGTGCTACCACTCTAACTAGAATTTGGTATCTTTTTTTCTTAAACAAATCTAAATTTATATGCATGGTCTTTTTATTTTTTGTTCCGTTAAATTGGTACGTACGAAAGGGTGGTGTATCTATTTTTACAGAGATTACCATATTAAAGTCGTAGGTTAACAAAAAACGATCTTCTTTGGTAATAGTTCTTGATGATGTCCTGTATGCTCGTAGTATTTTTAACAATTCATTTGTCGATACTTGTTTACGATCCCCTAACTTTTTCTTGAGCAATTACTTAATTGTCTTGTTGGTAACTTTAACCTACTTATATGCCTTAGAATGGGTAAGAGAGATGAATCAAAGTTCCATGTTCTAGTTTTAACAAAATTTACTAAATTTTTAATTGTTGAACTGTTTGCCATTATTTGTTACCAACATATTAGGTATCCCATATCTATACATGATGTTTTGTTTAACAAAGGAGTTAGTGTGTTTCACAGTAAGTTTTGATAGGAGCTCCACCTCTATCTATTTAGTAGAATATTCTACTCTAATTATTACATATTTCACTTGAGCTTTGATCATAGGTAGTGGTTCTATAAGATCTAGTTCCTATAATGCGAAGAGCTATAGACTCAATAGTAATAAGCTTTTCTAAGGGTTACTTGGGCACATTTCCATAAACCTAACATACATGACATCAGAGAACAAATTTAATGGCATCCTTATAAAGGGTAGGCTAGTAGTAATTTTATCAAAGGATCTTATGGGTCAGTTTTTAAACCCCGTTATGATCTTCATATATCCCTTGGTGTATTTTTTCAAGCACCTGATTAGATATTATAGATATGGTCTTTAAACTTATAAAGAATTTTATCAATCATCGTATACCTTACAAATCTATTTTTGATCTTTCTAGTCTCTTTTTTATCCATTAACATTATGACTTCTTGAATGTAAGACCTGATGGGATCCATTCAGGTTAAGCTCATACACAATTCTGCCATCGCGCACTTCTAATTCTTTTGGTCAATGCTCTTTTAGCTAAGTACCTTAATGACCATTGATTATAGGATTTTTTATTTTGAAAGGAAGTGACTAATTTTGATAGAGCATTAACTTAAGAGTTCTCCGTTCTTAGGATTTTTTATAGTCACCTTATTCATCCTTCTTAAAAGTTGTTTGACTTTTTTTAAGTAGGCTTGCATGTTTGTTTTCTGAGCTTGATATGATCTATTAATCTAATTAATGTTCAGCTATGATTCCCTCTTAATGTTGAGGGTTTTAACGCCTAATTATTAAGCTAAATTTAATTTTGTTAGTAGTACCTCATATGTAGCTTTATTATTGGATGCTTAAAAGTCAAACTTGCGAGTGCACATAATTTCCTCTTTTTCAAGCCTAATCAAAATGATGCTTGTTCTATCCTATTATGTATTTACAGCCTTGTCAACTAGCATACACTAAGTTGGGGCCTCTGAATTTTGTTTTGCCAAGTTTTCCTTGACTTTGCTTGTCTTAACTTCATAAATCCTGTTAACCATCAAACTTTTAGTGACGAACTTTTTGGCACCATGAAATCTATCAAGGTTATCCATTGATACCTTTTTTGAGGGTTAGCATCTATCCCTCGTTCACTAATCATGAACCCCAAGATCTTTCTAAATTTAATGCCTAACACACCCTTTTTTAGGTTGAGTTGTATCTGGTATTCACTTGGGAAGATAAAAGTTTCTTCTAAATATTACACTTGCTCTGTAGCCTTTAATTACTTTGTAATCATATCATCTATGTATATCTTAATTGTTCTTCCAGTAGGGGTTGAATACCTTGTTTACCAACCTCTGGAAAGTAGTCTCAATATTCTTCAACCTAAGAGGTATCATTCTATAATAATAGAGTTCCTGATTCGTTATAAAAGTAGTCTTTTCTTGGTTCAAATCATGCATTCTTATCTAATTATATCAGGAGAAGTCATTTATAAATCTTAATAATTCATGTCTTGTAGTTAAATCTACTAACTAGTCTATATAGGGTAAAGGAAAGCTATCCTTCGAGCATACCTTGTTTGATATCTTAATATATTTTTGATGAAAAATAAAATGATTAATTATATGTTATAATTAATTATATTTGATTTAAATAATTTGGATAATTCTTATTAGTCAAATTGAATCAAATTACTTAAACATATATGATTACAGAATTGGCTTAGTTATTTTTAATTATTATATTAAAAATGTGTTAACAATATGTTAGAAGAAAGATTTAAAATATTATATAGTAATTTGAAACTAAATTTAAACTATTCTAAGTGTATAAGTTGAATTTTATTGAACAATATCGTACTAATAATTAAAAAAGTTGAGAAAAGTTTAAGTGTAAGAGCAAGTGAAAGAAAAAGCATCAAGAAAAGCAGGAATATCGATCCATACAGTCAAAGTATTGATATATTATAATCAGAAAGCCAAAGTATCGATACATCCTTTAAAAAGTATCGATATGTTTAAGCAAATATATCAATATATGAAAAAGAGAAGAAGATTCAAGAAAATAATATATGAAAGTATTGATGCATTCATCAAATGTATAGATATATATTAAAATGACAAAGATATTGAGGGCAAAACATATGAAAGTATCGATACCTTCTAGTAATGTATCGATACATGGATATGCAACAAAGAATCTGAAGAAAAAAGAGCCCGAGTATCGATACAATTCAGTAATGTATTGATACCTTTTGTATATTTTAAAATTTGACGCCTAATTTGGTACATTTATTGCGTATTTTTAATAAAGATTCAGAAAGTCATTAGAGCCATTATTCGGAGACATAAATACATGAAGTTTTGTTGAAGATATAAAAAAATGTCAAAGAATATTGAGTTCAACTTTCAGATAACAAGAAAACATTCCTTTACATTTATTTTCATCTCTCTGTAACTAAATTTTATATTTACTCTAGAGAGAGAAAACTTATTTTACATCAACTCTATGTAGAGTTTAGCATTTTAATTATTCTAAATTAAGTGCGTTAGTCTTTACCAAAACAAAGTAATGTTCAGTGGGTTACTCTTCACCCAAAATAAAATAAGGTTATATTAGGTTTCTCTTTACCCGATTGTAAAGAAAGAATAGTATATGGGTTGCGCTTAACCCGGGAAAACAAAGAAGTATAATGGATCCTCTGTCACGCCCTGACCCTAGTCGGCTACGTGACAATTACCACGAATCCCAGAAATACATCCTATTACTTTGAATGTACCCCTAGGACCCGCAAGACATTAGTACCTGTTTTCAAACTCATTTTCAAAAATAAAATAAAATAGAATGGAAGATTTTCAAACAAACATTTATTGGATCTGTATTTTCTCAAAATATAATACAAGATATTTCTGACCATGCCAAATACATCAAATCACTTTATTACAAATGTTTTTTTTATATAGTGGACTATGATACAAAATTCTGAGTCGAGTATCTAAAAGTTTTGCTGAATCGTAATTCAGCTAAATAAGGCCGCGCCTGACTACACTAACTTGAAATAGGGAAGTGAGGGATAAGTATTTGAGAAAATACTCAGTGAGTAGACAAATAAATAAAAATAGAAATCAGAGGCCTATACACTGATTATGAAAAATCCTTATAATCATAAAATCAATCATAGTAAAATATGGCATCATGTACATATCTAAAAAACAAATATACATCAAATATGTATAGCCCCTCAGTCTATAGGATCCCATCCACTCCCTCTGAGATGTATGCCTAATCCGCAATCTTGATTGGAGATCTGTTCCCATGTATAATATCCCTCGGTCCATAGGATCCCATCCACTCCCTCTGAGCTATATGGCTGATCTGTAATCCTGATTGGGATACTATCATATCAGTATAAGGCTAACATATTTTAACCTGAATATATAGATTTCATCCATCCTACCTTGGATTGTATGGCCAATCCATACTCCGGGGTCTAGTGGATTTCACCCACTCCACATGAGCTATATGGCCAATCCTCACCTATATATATATAATCAATACCATGGAACACAAAATCATGAATCAACAATAATGGCCCATGAGAAAAAATTGAATAACTGATGGCTCACAAGGCCAAAAATATTATCTGTGACTCAGAAAGCTAAAACAATAAAATAAGACATGTTGGCTCATAAGGCCAAATTAACAAGTATGGCACCCCAGTCATTATATACACTCAATTATACCACATTCATAAATATATATATAATTGGCCTCTGGCCTCACAATCACAATATCAAAATATCATCAAGCATCACATTCATGGCAATCAAGGATTCTCAACAATCCTAATGCTATCACAAGTAAGGGGCCAACCCGACCACCACACAACATAATCTAACACCTCCTCATTTCAGTTTTATATATATATATATATATATATATATATTCATATACTATCATCTCGAGTATTATAATTATTTATAAATAACATAAAACAAGGCAAAGAGAAAGGAATGTATCCACTCATACTACTGGGATGAGAAACCATCCTTGGGATATCCTCCTTACGACGAAGATCTTTTAGTCTCGACTGTCGCGTCTAGATACACAGAATTGTGACCTGCATAATGTGCATGTATGATACAATGTATGATCATGCTCTCTCTCTCTCTCTTTCTCCTTACTACCCAAACTCGTTCTAACTCCATCCTCATATTATTTTCAGTTATTTCAATACCAATGAAGTACAAACCCTCTAATTTATCGACTCAATCGATAATCTAGAAAATCCTCAATTTTTAGGATTTTGTAAACAGTATCTAAGCTTTCTATTTTTATATTTATATGAAATAACAACTCAAAATAGAGAGATGGGTTGAAGGATAGGCTTACCCGAGCTTGTAGGTAAGATTGAGTCCCTCTTTGATTTGAATCTCTCTTTGGTTACTGTTTACCATACTTCTTTTTCTCATGAATCCTCACAATCCGACAAGTAAAACTTCGATCAAAGGAGATTTCTGAGTTTTAGTGTTGACTCTGAGTTCATAGGAACCAAAATGATGGAGTTTGGTGGAGAAATGACTGGATCAGTTTTATACAGTTGAGAGAAATAATTTCTATCAAAAATAGAGAGAGAGAAAGTAAAAATGAGAAATAGGGAATAAGATCCCCCGTTCGACGTAAATAGACTGTGATATGCCTAAAGGTGTCGACGATATCTTTCAAAAACATATCGAAACCTTTGGCTATTCATTGTTCACTAGGCTTGTAACGTATCAATACCTTTTTCAACGTATCAATACGTTTCATTGCAAATAGACTTCATCTTTGTCACAAAGGTGTCGATACCCTTGTCAAGGTATTGATACGTTTGACACTATTACTATTCATAGTACTTCAAGGTATTGATACGTTTGGCCCGTTACTGTTTATCATGATTTCACGGTATCGATACCCTGGGTTTGGCTTTCTACTCTGAAAGGTGTCGATACCCTTCTTCAAAGGTATCGATACCTTTGCCTCTATTCCTTTTTTTGAGGTCTATTACTTCAAATGGCCATAACTTTGGATCCCGATATCCGCTCGAAACCCATAACATATAAATAGAAAGCTCTCTCCAAGCTTTATAAAACTTCAATTCTTTCTTATAAACTCATATTCTATACCACACACCTCCTTAAACATAACTTCAAGTTATTACATCCTCTAACGCGTGATTTACACGAAATATCAAGTATAGAATCTCATGAAATTTTCACAATAATTCCTATAACCCTAAGGGACAGGTTTCACATCCTCAATGTGAAAATTGAAGCCTAGAAGAGTAGAGGTAGGCATATTACTGAACCACTATAAAAATTTCTATTTGCACACACTCTTTCTGCTTTATTTATTTCAAATTATTTGATTATTTGTATATGATATTAATTACTATATTTTTCAATCATTGCATTAATTATTTAGTAATTTTTAATAAAAATCCTTAAATTTTCATTTCACTCAAGTCACCCCTTTTAGGGTAACATTCTGTAGACCAATAAGTGGTATCAGAACTTAACTCATATTTTTATTAAAAATTAACATCTTATAACAGTAGAATATAATAGCATCATCTTATATTTGATCCTAGATTGTAAAGGGTCAATCCACTCATCGTCTTACCTTTTCAATGGTATGGATTATGCCTAATAGAAAAAGAAGATGTAATTTATTTGACTACACTAGATTTTAACATTTTTAACATTATAGAATATGGTATACAACACACACACTATTTTAGATGAGACCATCAGAGAAAGAAAACTTAAACCAAAGAAAGATTGGATCATAGATGAAAAAAATCAATTCACTTTCAATGAAAAAGCCATGAACATATTATAATGTGCATTGTTCGCTGTTAACCATAGTTGAGCATCCAAAGAGTTTAGAACGAAATCAATGAGATCAATTTTAGCTGATGACTAACACCATAATAAATCCAAGAGGTCATAACTAAAAATCTTTTGTTTTCTTCTTATATATTGAGAGAGAATTATTATTATTATCTACTAAGAGGATTAACACTCTCGGTGATAACAATTGATCGAAAATTATAAATTATTTATATATTCAATAGTTTAACGATTTTGAAAGCTTGACAAATTGACCTGTTTATAACTTAAAGTTAGTTATAATGTTCTATTAATATTATATAATATAAATAGAATTAATTAAAATTGATCAAAAATTAGTTTGACTAGTTTTAGGATAAATTTGGTATTAAATTATTTAATAAGGGTAAACTTATCATTTCACTTGTTACTATTATAAAGCTTGTTTGACAAGCTTAGGACATGAATGTTGACTTTAAAGTCATTGATATTTTAGTAATTAAAGGTGGAATTATAAGTATGCAATTGTTTTGTCATTTTACAAGGTTTTTTTATTTTATGAAAAATTGAAAGAAAATATCTTCCAATCTCTCTTTCTCTCAGCCAAGAAAGAAGACCAAAAAGAGTTTTGAACTCTTGGAGAATACCACACTTTTGGAGCTCATTGTTTCATTCTTAAACACTAAAGATTAGTATTTAGGCATTAATTACATAACTAATGCAATGAATAAACCCTAAATAAATTTTTGAATTTTTAACAACATTTACACATAGTAGGTTAATTATGAGTTATCTTCAAATATTTCGAAACTCAATAACTATAGTTGACATCTAATAATACACCATAGTCTCTAATCCATAATAAAGTAATTCTTCATCAAACCTTACTTTGATTGCATGTTCTATATGGGTTATATCCTTCTGTTGTCTAATTTCAATCAAATTAGGGTTTATAAAAAGTCAAAAATCTTAGATTTGATATTTTTCAAATTGTCAATCAATATGTCCTGAACTTGCCACCATGAACTCTTCATATGACATTTATTTAGTTTTGATCAGAGACTTAAATTTAGACATTTATCAATATTCATTTAGGAACTCGAACTTAGATAAAGGTAATGAAAATTCTCAATCCTATTAAATACGCCAGCAAATCATATTTTGATTATCATTCAAATCTTTATATAAATAATGTATAACCAAACTAGTTTTATCGTACAAGACATGATTAGTCTCACACTTGTACACCATATAAACTATACATATTCATACTAGATCTAGCTGTAATATTTTAGGTCAAAGAATTATTATATATACTAGTATAATCTTTCGATAAATCATTGACTATATGTATGTTAGTGTGTATACCCTAGAAACCATTCTTGTTGTCAGTTTCAGGGCTATTGATCTTGTATAAATATTTTATATTTATTAATGAAAGAAGTAGTTCTTTATTTATATACATTTGCTGCTTTCTTTATTTTTTATGTAAATGAATAATTAATGTATGTAAATTATCCAGATAATTTAATTTAATTGTTAAATAAATTATCAAATTATTTTCTATGTACGTGGTATTAATTGGGCAATCATATCAGATAGTAGGCATATTAGATGCCACTTAATGATATTATATAATAGTATATGTAGGCTGATAATATAAATATTATCATAAGGGCATTAGTGTGGATTTATAATTGATGAACTATTTATCAAACGGACCGAATATTGATAAATCACATGGTATACATGTAGTCAATAATTTATCGATAGATTGTAATAGTGTGCGACGTAATCCTTTGACTTGAGATGTCTAAAATCAGACTCTATATGGATGAGTATATTTTATATGATGTATATGTG
>JAVXUL010135534.1:0-15322 GCA_035590515.1 Trichilia minutiflora
GGTCCACTCACAAACTTAGGGAGGGTATACACTCCCTAGTTCCCCTCGTTTCTCGGCGAACCACGCGAGTACCTCGATCTCGTCGAACCGTCGCCTATACAAACGCATATAACATTATCAATACATATTCTAAAGGAGAAAGGAAATCTAATTATGATGATGCAAGCTAAACCCGAATTCCCCACAATCGGACTATTTTCCGGATTTTGGCTAAAATCCTCGTTAAGTCTCGAATTACTCAACTAACGTCACTACGGACCCACATTATGGCTTAGACGACTCATTTCTATCTGAACACGCGATTTTGGGTTGTGAGCTCCGCGCCGTCGCCGAAACAGTAACCAGAGTTACTGTTCACAGTTATCCAAATTCTCCGAAAAATGTAAATCTAGCATTCTACGACATCCACGAGTTTCCTATAATCGTTATTTCGCCTTAAAACTAAGTTATATGGGCTAAATCTACGAAAATCCATACGAAAAACCCATACGATAAATATTGTTTAAAATTACGAAATGTATATGTAGACAAGTTAGAAATACAGCTACGAACCTCGTGGTGTGGTCGGTTTCCTTCAATTTGGCCTCAAACACCGAAAGCCCCAAATTCTTCAAAACCCTAGATTTTCTTTTCTGCGAAATTCGTGTTCCTAGCACCAAATCGACGTTTCCAGCAAGTTAGACACGAGAAATGTAGCGCATGGGCGAAGAAAAATCAGAGTTTCAGTAGAAATTGACAAAGCTTAGAGAGAGAGAGCATGAAGAACGTGAGGAGGAGAGAAAATGAGGAAAATGGAGAGAAAACTCAAAAATTTCGAACTCAAAGCCCCTATTTATAGAAAAAGGGTGAAATTACCATTTTGCCCTTAAGTTTTCTAAAGGAAGGAGCTTCTAGAAATGGGCATTTTCGTCATTTCGTGCCGATTCGGGCGAACGAATTGAACTTCGTTCGACCGAACCAAACCCTTCGGTCGAACGAATGGCACTTCGGTCGAACGAATCCTCGGGCTCAAACAGTACTCAGAGTTTCTGTCGATTTTTCGGTCGAACGAATACCCATTCGGTCGAACGAATTTTCGACAGAGAGTCATCCAGAATTCGGGCGAAGGATCGGGCGGACGGGCTTCAGCCGAAGCCTATTCGGTCGAACGAATTACCCAATTCGATCGACCGAACTTGCAGAAATTTTGAATTTTTAAAGAATAGGCTCCACACGAGCCACAAAACACTCCCACAACCCCATGAAGCCTAAGATGAATGCAGAGACATGAATTAAAAGAATAGAAAATGACATTTATACCCTCAAGGTGAGGTACGGGTCGTTACAGCTTACATCTTCGATACTATAAAGAAAGTAGTCAATAGTTCATTCCCCTCTTCTTTTTCTGTTTTTAAGTTCATATCATTTCCATATATATTTCAGAGTAGGGATGATGTTGCTTATGTAGTTACATATTTATTCAGTTAAGCTACTTGGGGTGCATAATTAAAAATGCAGAGGTGCTGCTGGTTTTAATGCCAACGTATTTCTTGCCTTGACTTTTTTTACAATTTTTTTACCTTTTTCTATAAGTTTAAGGAAAATAGTAATTTTGTTGAAATAAGCCTGAGTTTGTCATGATATCTGGCATTGGGTTGGTTTTTCTAGAAGTGAATCATCATTTTGATTATTAGCTTTATATATATTCATTTCTGAGGGTTGCTTGATTGACAAGTGGCTGAATCCATATGTATATGCAAAGATGTGTTGTTTTGTTTTATAGTTTATTATTTTTTGTACAATCATTTATTATTGCTGTCTTATTTATGTGTCCATTGATATGTGTCTGGTGTAGCCTGTTTCAACAAAGGGGAAGCCTACAAAGCTTCACAAGAGGAAGCATCAAATTGGATCTTTGTATTTTGATATGAAGCAGAAGGAGAGCGGCGTGCTAGAGGATTCCAGACTAAAGCTCAAACACAAGGTAAGTATGGATGGTGATTTTGAAACGAGACTCTTGTCTTTTATAACTGAAATATGGGAACATCAACTGTTGTAAAACATGTTTTTATATATATATATTTTTTCCCGAACTACTTACATTTCTGGATAGTTGTAGTTCTGACATACACTGGAAAATTTTACGAGATGTTAGTGTGAAATTTTTCACTAGTTGAAATCAGCACTGAATTATATGAACTTTTACATTGTATTAGTGTCCAACATAATTAAAAGTCTTCATTCTCTCAATCTGGAGATGGCTCAAAGCTCACTGGATCCTGAAACGCAATTGAAATAAAATTACAATAATCTCAGGGATAACCTATTCGTAGCCAAGTATGGATGAAAATTAGGAAATTTGAAACTATATAGGTAGAATTAATTGCTATTTGATCTTTGGAAAACAGACTGGTCAGCAGCCCTTTAATTTCTCTCCTTTAAAGTGTTGGAAAATTTATAGAAGAATAACAGCAATCATTTTCGGCTTCTGCACGTTGAAGAATACCAGCAATACAAACTGAAACAGCTCGTAAAGAGTCACCGTCTAATAATGACAATCACAGAATGTTTTATGTGAATTATCGAACTGTTGAATGTGCTTATGGCATACATAAGTACCGTCAGCGACTACTAGAAACATGAGCGTCGGTGCTTCGCACAGAGCTCAATGAATGGAGATTGATGCAGAGATTGAACAGCAATAATGTCAAGCACTCAAGCATTTTGCAATTCTATAAACACCATTTTCAGAACATTATTATTTTCAAAACATAGTTTTCAAATGTATTGACTTTGGAAACATATTTCACAAACTATACCTCAAGAACAATTTTCTGTCGGCATTTCTTCTGGAGATCAGTCAGAAAGGCCCCTTGGTTGTTCAGAATTTGTAGTTTCAGACTAACAATGTTTTATAATATGACAATAGAAGTATGAAACACTATTGTGTTTAACACTAAGATATGTTCAGATTTGACAAGCTATACCACAAAAACATCGTCAGTTCACAAAATTCTACCAATTCTTGAGCAGTTTGCCGGCGACATCCTTGCAGCTCACTTTCTTTTTCTTCGTAGGTCCTGCACTTGGATCTGCAGCTGGCTTCTCCTCTTCTGGAATTGGATTTGTACTTTCAGCGTTCTTCATTTCAAGGCCTGGAATCATATCCGGTAGCATGGCTTGAACGGGATCAACCATAGCTTCCAGCTTATCAGGCTTCTCGCTCTCTTGGCCGTGAGGCCCGTGACACCTTTAACCTATTTTAATATCGGAAGCTTCAGCAACTTGTTCTACTTGGCTAAGGTTTTCGGCAACCTCTTGCTGATCTTCCTTGCTTCTATGTGATGCTTTTGATTATTCTACTGCTTCAACCTGTTGAATTTCCAAATCGTCTTTATCAGCCATACGTGACTGTCTTCACTTTTGATCTCCTCCTCCATTCCATTTTCATCAGAACTAGTTTCATCAGACTCATTTTCATAGATTTTAAAAGCTTTTACTTCCAACATGTGTCCTTGATCCTCTAGCTTGGTTGACAGGCATTTTTATTTTCTTTGCCCTCCCACAAGCGGGTCTTCCTCTTTTTCTTTTGCCTTCTATCGTAGATGAGATCCAGAAAGCAGTTTTGCTTCCTCTCTGTTTTCCTTCACTTTCTGGGAAAGTTGACACATTCTGGCTGTTCACAGTTTCTGATATAGATGAGGCTTCTTCCATGTCTAGGTCTCGTTTGCTGGACGAACAAAGAAGCCAACACCGCTCTTTAGGTGTTTAAAACATCTAGAGCAGCAGGAATAGTGCAAATGTCAGGCCAAAGGCCTGAAAACTTTCACCAAATTTTTACTAATTTTTTCATTTGATCCACTAATCCCCTAGGACTGCAATTGACAGCACAGCAACAACAACAACAACAAAAAAAAAAAAATCAACCAAATTGAAAATTTTTAAATATAAAAATCTGAGAGAGAAATCCTTTTATTTTTGGATAGGTGAAACTAGTAGGAATAAACACTACTCAAACATCCTCAAATTGGGAGATCAGTAAATCCAGCTTCAAACATACATCCCCATCTTTGTTACATGGACTGATGAAAACGTGTAACTAGGGCAGGTGCTGTCAAGCTGTTGGATACATTTCATTTTACTCCAGGATGAAGCAACAGGATAAAATTGATGAGGATAACAAACAGTAATAGTTCTGCACTCAGATGTCACATTGCTACAGTTTTGTTGTATGAAAACAATTTCTCGTTCTCTAGCTCTCAGAAGCCACGAGTGATATTTTTCCAAATACTCTAGCTATGGAGTGTTACTATAACTGTTGCAATCTTACCAAATCGCTTAGTCAAGATAATGATGCATGAGAATTTAATTCATCGAAATTCTAGCCATTGATAATAACAATGTATGACGGTAATGATAACAAATTTTACTTGGCAGTCACCACAATTCAATGTCTGATTGCTTCAAGCTATACGTACATTCTTGGAACTTTTGCTCTCTGTCCAAGCAGTCTTCCAACCACTGAGATCCAACAACATGCAACTTCTTGTTCCATAAAAGATGTTTCTCTGTGGCAGTGAAACTGTACAAGGAAGTAAAATAATAAGAATTTATATTAGAAGTCTTTCGTATCCATAATAATCAATCACCAAATTAACAGGGCAATATAATATAATTCCAATAAAATGAGACAAGGATGATGTTAATAACAGGATCATCAGAACAAACTTTACTGTGTTTTCTGAAAGACTGATACCATCATATTCCATTTTTGTTTCTGAACCAATTAAACTACAATTCAAATTAGTTCTTTACCCTCATTTATGGTAGACTAGGTACTAACATTATAGAAACTCAAAAGGGAAGAAGACTTGCAAAGCAAAACATACAATGAAGTTAATCTAGCTGTTGTAAATTGGACTAGGCCTGCTTCACATTATGGTCGAATCGAATGCTGAATGAGCTCTCATACTATGTCTTCCTGTACAAGCTGCAATAACTACAAAGGAGAATTGAGGCCTACTTCACCCAAAAAGAAACAAATTTAACAACTACTTCTGAACATTTTATTGTCCAGGTGAAACCAAGCCTATGGTCGTGTATCCTAGAACCACAAGAAGGGAAGGAGAGAAAAAGTGGAAGAACTATGCAAAATGAACCATCCTTAAAGTAGCAAACCGGAACATAGACTAAATATATCTCGACACTCGAGTCCTAGGCTCCATGTCTTCATCTAACATAGGTGTGAAAGACTGATAATTTTAATCAATTCCTCGAAGAACTCAACTCCAGTATGCAAGGTGGTGTTAATAATCCAGAAGAATGAGATCAAGACATTGAAACTCTATTTACCCTTTTATAAGAGAATCGAAGTTCACATTGTATGCTGGTGCCGACAAGACCACCAAGTGGGTGGCATTTTGCAAGATTGTCGCAGACTCTGCCTCCACCAAAGGAATCTTCAAGTTTGAGTCTCCTTAGAGCAAGCTCCAATAAGACTTCCCAATGAGGTTTCCTTCATTCAAAAAGAAAAAAAAAGAAAAGAAAAAAGGATCTTCATAAAGCAGCTAAACAATTCACCAGATAGTGAAGCAATATAAAAACCAATCACAATAAGCTCATCCAAAGAAAGATATAGCATGGACAAGGATTTTATGGAAGTTGAAATCTTACAAATACTCTGTTGAGGAGTAGAAGTAAATGCAGCATCCACTAAAGCAAGACCACTTGTCCTTTGGACTATACTTTGTCTTATAATAGTCAACAATTTTAGGGTTCTCTGATCTATCAATGTTGCCTAAGCGCTGAAAAGAAGAAAATGAATAAACCAGGCATTTAAAGTGGTTCAAGGAAAAAATAGTCAAAGGCACGTTAGACTGCCAAAATTTCTTGAAGACACTTATCTATCTCAATTTAATTCTTTTTCTTCTTCTATGGTTTCGTCACACATTATGACAGTTAATTCACCAGATGCCCAACTATACAAATTACAATATACAATGTTGTGCCCGTGCACCATTTTAATATCTGGAAGGTCAAGATCCCAATGATAAGTGTCAGAAAATTCATCAACTTCTTCTTGTAGTTTTGTTTTCAAAGAGTTCAAAAGATGGAGGTAGTACCTTGTAGATAGAGATATACAGTGATAAGGCAATCTAAAGTCTAAGAACTTCAAATTGTAAAGTAAACAAATAAATAAAGTTTTCTGGATCCATGTTAAATCATATTACAACAGGACTAACTTCGGCTGTAAATGGAGGAACTTCTTTTGTGAACAACAATCTAAGACTCAAGAGTAATGAATAACATCTCCAAGGCCCTGTGCTGCCTTGTATATAATCCCTGGCAAATTTCTTTATTTTAATCAGTGATAAAAAAATAAATTGGGTTCATGCACGCATCTGCATGGGTGTGGACAAGTGTGTGAAAGAAAGAGAGACCTTTGTTATCAGCAGCAGTTCAGTGGATAACAGCATTACTTAAATTCATTGAAAATGTGCCACCATTCTCAACAATCATTTTGTGCAAGGAGTCGAGAGAATGCGCTGGATGCACATTAACAAAATCTGTACATGCCAAGCAGATTTAAGGAATCTAATAATAACTGAAAGAAAGAATTTCACTACAGCAGCAAAGATTAAGGACTTGTCAACCACAGCATGCTAAGACCAATTATACACAACAGCGCAATTTTAAATGCATGCAAGCTGTAACACCACTAAGAAGTTGAAAGAGAATAAAAGCAAGTAACCAGATGTAGAAAAAGGACTAAGGCTGGAGAATAAGACAAAAAAGCGAAAAAAATAAAAAGGAAAGGAAAACACATAATCACTATGATAGACACTTCTATTAGTAGGTAATGGGGCTGAAGGAAAAACCTGTTGGTCTTTGTACATGTAATTGAGTTATATGACATGCAGATAACAATGCTAGTCACATCAGATTTAGCATCACTGGATCACAGGACAATCTCCTGGAAAAGGATTGTGTTTCCCACTAGGACAAACTATTTTCACCATATGACACAGTGACAGACAATTTAAGGATTTCAAATCATACGAGGCATGAAAAAACAGTGCAGATCAATAAAAAGGCTATCAAAAGATATGAAGGGAAGAAGGAAAGGACAGATTAGGACACAACATAGAGTTTAAAGAATCAATTTACATATATGTGGCACGAAATGAAGCATGTATGGATAGCTCATTAGAGCTGTCAAAGGATACAAAACTCCATATTTGAAAATATCGAGGTTTCTCCCTTTATTTCTGAAACATCGGTCTGAAGAAAATGAGAAGGAACAACAGACACATGTTTATTCTCTCCTTTCCTAGAGGATCTGACATACTTTGGCTTATCATTTTGCAGGTCCGCATATTCTTTCACTTTCTGTGTAGTACAATTACTTGAATGTACTAGTTCAATAAATGCTGTGAGGAAAAAAATTCAATGAAAACCAAATAAATTAGACAAGCCAAGTTAAAGGGAAATGCATCTGGACTTATTGAACGTTTATAGCCCAGAGAAACATTTGTAACACATTCTATTCTCTGACATTGCACATCTAAGCATTCATGCCAAGGATTATCATATCTCACTCTATCAATACGTGGAAACCTCAGACTGTAAGGTGCAGCAAATACCTGAACAAAATGCGATCGAATAAGGATCAAATAACCAAAGAAGACTGTCAATGAGTACACTATTATTGGAACCACCATAATATAACAACAATAATGCTATACATCCCAAATCTCCATTCCAAATGGTGACGAGTGAGATGGTATCCATCCATTGGATATTGAATTTTTCCAATTTTCCAATTTATGTATTGCACTTTTCGCCTATCCAATGAATGCCATACCATGCCATTTGAGATGGGAACTGGTATCAAAATTTTGGATGCCTAGCATTACTCATACCTTATTTACTCCTGTAATTCAGTAAAAATCCAAAATTAGTGAAGACTCACCTCAGAGCTTATGGTCCAGATATCAATGGTAAAAGAAAGTATTAATGATCTGTGTCAAAGAGAGGGAAAACAAAAAAGAGAGAAAAAGTGACAAAGTTGGTGTAAGAAAAAGGTAAATGTCCATTTAGCTTAAAAGGCAATAATGTTAAAAGGACTAACCCCTCAGGGCTTTCAATCCAAACGTCAGGTAACTTGATAAAAACTTGGAGGTGCCTTCGCAGGGTATTCATATTTCCTGATAAAACAAAACAAAACAAAGCATGGAAAAAGATATGTAAACATCCCTATACATAGCAAAAAGAAAAAGGTAAAACCATCATATTCTTATAGCAGGATTCTGTTTTCCCTTAAAAAATGACACATTTTGAAGCCATGTATCCTGGATATTTAACCTACCAACAATCAACCCAATATGCTATTTGTAGATGTTGGACATAAGAATCACAGTTGCATTTTCTTTGTCAATTACAGTAAATTAGATCTTGAAATATCAACATTAAATTTGATGTCAGTTCAAAAGTGCAGGACAAGTGATCAGAAGTCACCCTTTTTGCTACAGCTACTCCAATTACTTCCAGGGCCATAAACTGTGGCTCATTGAGCATTGCAAGTGACACCAAAAGCAACAACAATTTATAACATCAAGCTACCACTAGATTACCTAAAATAGGTCTTCAATTTGGTTACAACAGCATCTAGCTCATCGTCAGAGAGTCCAATACCCACTCTGCAGGAGATAAATCTGCAATAAAAAATAACTCAGATTAATTCACTCATGTTTTCCAAATAGATCACGTAATACTAAATATTATTCAATACAAAAATATAATTTAGTTAGGAGAAAAGAAGTATGTGGGAGCTTAAATAATATTTTGGACCTTCACCTATAAATTTAAGATTTTAGGTCAATAGCCAATTTGACCTAGCAGTCTTGTGTTCCAATTCCCCAGTTGTATTTGCTTAAATTACAATAATACTGATCGTATTTGTTTGTTGTGTTTGACCCACATGCCCTGCATATGGATAAAAGTTTAGAGATTAAATACAGTTTATTTGGTCCTAATGTTTAAGCTTTGAATCTAGTGGTAACTTAACAAATAAAATTTAATGTTTATTCT
The DNA here is from genome assembly GCA_035590515.1 of Trichilia minutiflora. NCBI lineage: Eukaryota > Viridiplantae > Streptophyta > Magnoliopsida > Sapindales > Meliaceae > Trichilia > Trichilia minutiflora. The sequence continues at coordinate 9,070 of JAVXUL010135534.1, forward strand.
TTTTAGGAATCAAATTAAATCACATTAACAGTACAAACCGATAATTCAATTCTAATGGGATTGTAGAATTGAATTCAAATTGCTTATCACAACACCAAATGTAATCCATTCATTCAAATGTTCAGTGATTCAGACGAGTCATATTTTATGCATCATAAATTATGAAAAGTTATTGAAACAGTCATACTTTTGTCACTGTGGGCATCAAGTACTTCTTTTGTCATCACAGTGCAAAGTTATGCATTCATTGTTATTTTCTTCCTTCACAACATATCTTCATTTTACACAAAGTACAATTAGGAACATCTTAATAGACTGTAATATCTCCTCCTTTTACGTATGATAAACAGAAGAATTATAGTGGAAAATGAGATGGTCTATGCCTTGGGAGAATGGGAAATAAGATAACCAAAATTGTTGAACGAGCATTCTGTCAGAATGAATACTAAGAAAAAATAAATTTAAAACACAAAGATTAAAAAAGAAATCCAAAAGAAGATAACAAAAACCAGAACATAATGCATACAAGTTTATATACAATATCCTTCTGAAAAATTACAGTTGGCAAACACACCTTCTAGGATATGTATCTGATGCTAGACCCTCTATGTTCCAGGTATGTATACATACCCTGTTAGCTGACGTTCAAGGTCTGAGTGCAATCTTTGCTTATTATCATTAATAAAAGATGCGATATCCACATTAGGATAGAACGTTTTGTACTTTAACTTGTCCTTCTTGAATCTCTCTCAGGCAGTCCCGAGATATAGTTGCATTATATTTGATGTGCTACAGTAGATATTAAGGAATGAATATATCTATAACATTGTATAAATAATAGATTAATTTGTATAGAAGAAATTCTTACACATAACGTGATTGCTATGACTATCCATTCTTGCGAAACAATATTAAGGCATGCCTCCTAACGCTGCACCAACAGGTCACGTCAATATCCTGATATAGGGGTCCGTGGCAGTGGGATACTGCGTTAGCTCTCTTTAAGGATTAATCGAGGTGGGCGTAAGCTGCTCGGACATTTCGGTTACAAAAAAATATATATAAATATATACTGATATAGAAACACAGATATGTTACCATAACAACCAAGAGTATACAAATAACTTAATAAGGATATCAAGCAAGTTTGTCACTTGCATCATGAAGCCATGATTTTTGTTTGCTAACAACACGTAGCTAATTAGGAGTGATCCGAACAGTCACTGTGTTAAATTCATTATCAAACATCCATCCACCTCCAGAACTGTTGGAGCATTAAGCCTAGAACAGCCCGTCTAGTCTCCATCTTATACCATGTCAGGTACTCACCCTATGATTTCTTGCTTTTAATCCTTCCCATGGTTTCATATATGGTGTTTTGGTCTGTCAACTTCTTTTGTATGTCCTTCCGTATCGGCTTACAACGTGGTCATTTCTCAACAATGGATGTGCTTGAGGTACCAGGAACCTAAAAACAGCCACAAAGCAAAGCAATCATGTTTATTGAAAAAATATCTTTAAAAAAAGAACCACATCTCTACATTCTCAACCGTAACGTCCAATTTCTCGGTTTCAATCTTAAGTTTATCGAATCTCGCATCAACATCCTCGGTGACCTTGAACGGGCAAATAACAGGCGATAAATTAGAACTCAATCCATAAACAAATTTATAATATCAATATTTGAAAAGAAATATATGCACCTTGATATTCTCGGTCAGCACCTCGACACTCTCGATTGTATTCTCGATATTTTTTATCGTACCCTTGACCATGTCGACTCCATCAACATCCACGATGACCTTGACCAAAAAAAAGAGAAATTAGAAAGCAAACTCCAAACATATTTATAACATGAATAGCTAAAACATGTACCACACCTCAACATTTTGGATCGTAACCTCGACATTCTCTGTTGCAACTCTAAATTTGTCAGGTCTTTCATTAACATCCCCAACGAACTGGTACCAAATAACGTGCCAGACAATCATAGTTATAATGTGTAAATTTAGAAAGTATATACGTACTGGTTCACTCTCAGTCATAAACGTATCAGGTTCGTTGGATCTTATATCAACATCTTCAAGCCTAGTATGAACCTCTATTGAAGTAAATGATTGCATCCAACTTCTGACCTCAGATATGAGTTAGACAAACTGAAGGCGTGTGACCAAGCAAACTAAATAAAATTTTGACGTAAAGATTGCATCTTATTGAAAAGTCGAATGTGAAATTGATTGATATTGCTCTTCAACAATTGTATCTCCCACATGACATCACTGTCCCCAGATTATTCACTGGGAACATCAAAACCTGCATTGTGAAAAGAGCGAGGAGAATCATCTCGTGGTGACAACGGAGATTGGAGAGGACTTGTACATTGGCAAAGAGGCGGAAACCGATGTGGGAATCGAGATCGTTGATAACTAGGAGACATACTCAAATTGTCGTCAGCCTCATCTCTCCTACGTAAAGTGTTGATAACTACTATAAAGTCTATAATCTTGAAAATTTGAAATGATCTATATTTAGCTAATTTTTTTTTTTATCAAAATTGAAAACATATTCTAAAAATCTTTTTCTTCACATCATCCAAACTCAGTGTACCACCGTATTCATCAGCTGATACATCATTTAACCGTAGAGGTAGGTAGCAGAAGACTATTGCAACTCTTTAACCGTCTCCAATTAAGTAATTACTGTACCAAACTAAAAAAATATAAACATTTCATAAATAATCAATATTACAAAGAAATTATAAGAAAAAACAAAAATAAAACTTTGCATTAAACAAGTTGAAGAACTATTACCATGACTGCGCGCATAGAATATCTCTGAAAGTTGCTTTTGGCTGATAGTCTTTGTGGTTGACAGCCAGCTGAGCATACATGAGAAACGGGTGCTATTTAATGCCAAAATAACCCAGGAAGCTTCAATCGCCTCATATATCCATATGTACATAATATAAACAAAATTAGATTAGAGAACAATAAATAAAACTTTAAAACAATTAAAACAAATGTATTAAAATTACAGTGTACCTAAAATGCAATGAAAAAACCTTTATATTGTATCTATTGACATGATTCTCCTACCACGATCTAGTTTTAGTTGCCATTTTCTGATAATACTCCATCTGTCCTATCATCTGTCCTATCATCACTGTGAGATGTGATCCAATATGTTGAATGTATATACATGTGCAGAATGAGCTGTCAAGAAAGAGTGTGTATACAAGATCAAGATTCTTGATCTTGGTTCTTGTTTTCTTGTTTCTTGCTGATTTGTAATTAGTTGTTAGCTTTATTAAAAGGTAGAGGAGTCATTCTGAATGTAGGTTCAAAATGCTGTAATCATCTTGTTTCTCGGAAATAAATTTTTGTTCTCTGTTTACAATTTTCTTTCTTTGGTTACTGGTTTAAATATATCAGTAGGTTGCTGCAAAGCTCTGTGAGCTTTCTTCATTGTTCTGGATTCGATCACAAGCTGGGAATTACAATCACGCTGCTGAGGTATCTATAAGTACAGCGTTATAAGATGATTTTTCATTAATAACGTTTGAATTCGATAAGATCATCGATAATATGAAGTAATCAGGTATCTGCAAAATAATGTCTGGAGCATCCTATTTATAGATAATACAAGGATAATTTTACGACATTTTCATAATTTATTATGCTAAAGTTCAGTACTATAAATACACTATCAACCTTATGTAAGACAAGGCCCATATAACTACTAAAGTATTCATTTAGTAGTTGATCGCTATTCCCCTAAAAACAAGATAAGAATAAAAAATCAGACCTATGATGAGGTCAAATTAATATCTAAAAAACCTTATATGGATGCCTCCAAAGGTAAAATATATCTAATCATCAGTGACATATCTGATCACCTTTTAAAGAAGAATAGGATGAATTAGATTATTGAAGAATTGAATATCCTTCAAATCTAGGAATTACCCTAAACAAATCTCTCTGAATAATCTTTATTATTATCTGGTCAACTTATTTTATATCATATCATTCACCCAAAGACATGACAATGTTATCATCACAACGAAAAAAATGGTCTAATATTAGAATCTTGAAGATAATATCAAACATGTACCTATATAAGAGAAAAACATGTTCAAATTACAATAATTAGATAATCTACACTAATGTATGTTAAAATTCAATATTAAAGGGATTTCAAATTCTAACTAAGTGTATTATAATAAAAAACCTTGACACATTTTAATTTTAATTTTTCAGTTTTTTTAGACATTGTGGAAACTCAAATAAAAAATTAACATGAAAAAGAGAAACAAGTAGCAGGAGTATTTCACTTTCAAATTAAGTTTCATGAGTTCTCTATATTTACTGTATAATTCAACTTTTGAACCACATGTGTAGTTAATGTTGGATATACAGCAATAAGTTAGAGTTTAAAAAAAGTAATAACACTAAACAAAATTCAATATTTTATAATATACTACATAGAAAACACAACCAAACCTATATAGTATTAAATTATATTGTAAAATAAAAGACTTTACAAGAAATTAATCGAAGTATAGAACTAATGATAGAGGCTTGCAAAAAAATTACATTATCTTAAGACAATATTTCTCTTTTTTTTGTATTACTTGAACGATGACAAAGACTATCAACTAGGATTCAACTATCAATTCTTTGAGTTGAAGTAATTACCACTTAGAAGTCAGGTAAAGTATTGTGTTTTCTATTTTATATATTTTTTCAGACAGTGTTTGCAGATAGATTGTTGAAAAAAATAATTTAATTTTGTACATTTTTATTATTTTCAGTACATTTTTTTCTTTTTTTATAAAAAAACTAATGGTTGAAATTTATAGAATTATAACTGATTTTAACATATACAACCCTTAGTTAATTATTATCTAATTAAAAAAGTATAAATCATATACTTAAGGAGTTCAATAAATAAATATATAAATATCTATCTATCTATTTATCTATCTATCTATCTATCTATCTAGATCTAGATCTAGATCTAGATATATATTGTTGATCATTCAAATTTACATCCTTTGTTGTCACTTATAAAGTACTTAGGAAAGCCTTTTGTTTTTATTGTGGGATTTGTATTTTTCTATTCAAATACTTAAACATACCAACAATACCCCACATTGGAATTGGAAAAAAAGAAAAAATTTTAAAAATAATTGTCTTTTAAGACAATCAATATGTCATATATTAGAAAAATACTTTTGACTTGGACTTTCTCTAGTGAATTTATATCGAATCTACTTAATAAAGTAGTAATAATTTTTTGAACTATTTATTTTATTTTAGTAAATCAAGATAATAAGTCTTACTTATGACACATCTTTTATATATTACGCTTTATACGTTATTATTCATTTTGATCCTAAATATATCCTGGTATTCATGATATCTGTAGAGAATTTAGCCATTTTATTCTCATAAATAAGGCCTCACATTTACTATCATATATGTTTTACTATATTTATATTAGTATCATTAAATGCAAAATATATACTATGTTATTATTATTCAATACACCATTGTCATAGAAATAGATTAAATCATTTGTTCCTCCTTTTGAGTTTTACTCAACTAATTTGCCTTTTGAATCTAGATCATAGGATCTCTAATCTACTATATAACGACCCGTACCTCACCCCGAGGGTATAATTATCATTTTTTACTTCTTCCGTCCTTACACCTGCATTCGTTTTGTGTTTCATGGGGTAGTGGGTGTGATCCTAAGCTCGTGTGGGGTCTATTAGTGGGAGGATTCGAAATTTTGACGGGTTCGATCGACCGAATCATTGGGAACTTTCTAGAAATTTATGGCTTCGAGTTCGGTCGATCGAATGTGAGGTTCGTTCGACCGAAGTGTGAATTTGTTCGATCGACGGTTCGCGAGCTCTCTAAGTACTATTCATACCAATGGGTTCGATCGATCGAAGTTACTATTCATTCGACCGAAAGGGTGGTTCGGTCTACCGAATCTTCGATTCATTTGATCGAATCGGTGCAAAAAGTCCGAAATACCCCTATCTAGAAGCTTCTTTTCTTAAATAATCAGGGACAAATTGGTAATTTCGCCTCCATGTTTATAAAAAGGGGAGTTGACCTCCCTCTTCCCTCATTTTCTTCTTCTCCTCTCCTCTTCTCCCTCCTTCCCGTTCTTCCTCTGTCACTCACACACATTTTTCATTTTTCTTCATTTCTTCGATTTCTTTCCACCATTTTGCTGCATT
>JAVXUL010135545.1:0-15322 GCA_035590515.1 Trichilia minutiflora
TTACTCATTAGAGGAGGAGCTAATTTGGTCCTCTAAAGCTTCCAAAACAGCCAAGTGCAACAAACAAGAAAGGTACGTAAAATGGAAGTTTTATAAATGTCATTATGTGTTCATTGCCTAGATCCATTGCATGCAAAACTTATTTTGAAGTTTTAGGGCATAAAGCATGCTAGAAACTTACAGGTCCAAATGGTAGTAATTTGTTTGGCTGTTATTATAACTATATTCAACTAGAAAATATAAAATAAAAAATGTTAAGAGCTTGTCTTCTTCCTTAGTGTATCATAAGGCCAAATAGAGGAAGAAAAGGAAAACTTGGTTTTACATTTTTCTCAAAGAAGAAATTGGTTTCATCTGGCTTCCATGGTGCTTGGTTGGTGTAGATTGAAGCGGGGAGATAATTTTCTACCTTGTCTTGATCATTCTAAACTTGGAAAGTTTAGGATTTTTGAGAAATCTAGCTTATATTTATGTATATTTGATACATGTTCGTTTTAGGCTTTTGGTAAATTAGAAATTTAAATTTTGTATGTCACCGGGCTATTGAAAACAACAATTGGTAAACAGGTTTTCCTATTATCCAACTATTGTTTCTGAGTATCCCCTTTTATTATCTGTCATGTTTTATAGGTCTTTACCTATCCATCCATACTAGTCTTTCACTTGAAGATCCTTTCATATCCAATAGGAATAATTCTTACTGGTAAATCAACAAGTGTCTAGACTTTTATAGTATATACAGATTAATTCTCAGAATTCATTACTTCTATCCATTTTCCTGAAATTTTATCAAGGATTGCTTCTCATAATTTCTATAATCATCATTATGAATTACTTTTCCCACTAAACACGAATCAAAATTCTACTTATAAATGAGTTTCTATTGCACTATAAGTTACGATACATTAGAATATTATTGAGCTAGAATTTAATACTGAGGTTTACTACTTAAATGTTTCTTTATTAGCTTTATCGGCTTAAGCTTCCCAATACTTTTCCTTAAACATAACATTTTTCCATTTCATCACCTTCTTCTAAGAACTATTCTTATAAGAAGTGTGCAATTTGACTAATCGAACTTCTTTGATTAGACTATATAAAATATTCTAAACCATCTTTAAGATATACTATTAACTAACTCTTCTTAGATTTTATATCTAGCTTATCAATGTTAACTAGTTTAACATAAACTAGACAACCCCATATTATCATAAAATTTTACTGGATTCATTCATTCCATATTATATATAGAATGTTTTAAATTATTTTTTATGAAAATTTATTCAAAATCTACAGAAAGATAGTTGGTAAATTTGTAAAATTTATCTCAAATCATACTATATCTAATAAAGTACGATTCATCATTTTACCCTACACCATACAAGTAAGGTGTACAAAAAGAATTAACTGTGATATTATTCCATCACAATTAAGAATTCTATAAAACTATACTCAAATATTCTTTGTACGATCTTATTGCAAAACATTAATACTCTTTCTAGTTTAGTTTATACTACTTTATACTTGAATTCTTTGAACCTTTCAAAGGATTCAGGTTTATATTTCATTAAATAGATACACACGTACTGTGACAATTCATCGGTAATGGTAATGAAGTATTTAAAATCAACTCTTGCTTAGGTACCGAATGGTCCACAAACATCTGTATATATGAGTTCTAATAATTTCTTAGCTCTCTTACTTTTACTCTTAGAAGGAAATTTGAGTTATTATCTAATTCTTATAACAATAATAGATTTTATTGAATAACTTTTACTCAATTTAAAGGCATAACATCCTTTATAAGTCTTTATAAGACTGTCAAGGTATAAAGGATAATTTTTCTTCTAATATCTTTCCTTATCACAGTGGAAATATTTTTCTTTTAGTCTTGGTTTTTTTGATCTCAGTAAGAACTTTCATAAAGTTCTTTATTTTATTAAGTTCCATTTTTTGGGCCTAATAATTATTGGTTCTCTGACCTTATATCTTGTCCCTTTCCTTAATTTTTCTAGTAATAGAACTCTTGAAACTTATCAAGTAACTCAAGAAGAGTTTCCTTAATTTTGTTCAAGATATAATTGGTTATAAACAGTTTATAACTTTGAGAGTGGGATTGGAGATTCAAATTCACCTTGAAGTGATTCAACATAACCGCACACTAAATGTTCAATTACCCGATGATATTAATCATTTCAATGATATAACATTAGATGAAATTCCTCCTCTTAGACTTATAGTTAAGAAGGGAAGCATATAGCATATAATCGATGATTTGAGAATTGTTATTGTACAACACTTGTAAAATAAGAAATATGCCATAAACACTAGAGATATTCTCAAGAATTGTTATTGTACAACACTTGTAAAATAAGAAATATGCCATAAATACTAGAGATATTCTCAAGAATTGTTATTGTACAACACTTGTAAAATAAGAAATATGCCATAAACACTCGAGATATTCTCGTGCATAGTTTCTAGTTTTGAATTCATTAAGATTATCAAATAATCTCATACTCGTCGATTATTTATATGCCATTTGTTTAATATTTTATGCTCATCAAAAGAAGTGTTATTATCAAACTATATTAGCATCTAAGCTACCAAAATATAGCTAAAGTTTGAAATCAAAAGCAATTCTTAATTTTCTAAGTTAATTCTGAAAAAATTAATCCTGTTAAACTTATCTAGGATACTAAGGAGAATGTTGTTGGAGTTTTTTATTCATAAATATATCACATATCTATGAGGGAATTGAAGAGAAGCAGAAAATTTTTGTTACTTATAGCTTATTAATTAATCAAATAATTTGACTTATTAAAAATTTTTAACAATTTAAAAATTATACCAATCAAATATTTTGAGACTTATATTAAATGCTAATGTTTTTTTAACTATTTAAAAATTATAACAATCAAATATTCTGAGAGTTATATTAAATGCTAATGTAAAATTAACTCTCACTATTTAATTTAAATCTTACACTTCCTAAGATAGGATCCTAAAGTTTCATTGGATTTTTTAAATATTTATAGGGAACAACTCCTTGTCAAAATTGACCAACCTCATATAATAGAAATCTTGGTCAATTAATTTTAATAAATAGAAAACTACTTTCCTTTTACATCACATGTAAGCTTTGATTCATTTCTTTCCCTTCACTTTAGATGCCTTACATAATAGAAATCTTGGCATTCTGAGCCAGTTAAATCTGAACCATTGTGTTTTCTAATAATGTTATTCTTATCCCAACCTCATATATTAGAAATCTTGATCAAGATAAAAATACGCATCCAAGAACTAGATAACTAAGTTCAATGCCATAAACACAGGACCCCTCACATAATAGAAATCTGACATAAGCTTCTAGTAAGGGGAATACAAATACTGTTATAGGTACAGGCCCATAAGGTAAGACAGTCTATCAGGCTAGCCTTATAGGGAGGGAGTTATTCGTATGATACCTGACCGTTTATTATACAGTATAATACCATACCATTTATTATATAATATATACCAATCCATTTATTATACAATATATGGCAAATGACCATACTATATGTTGTATAATATAGAGGAAAGACTAGTCTTAGGTCTCAAAAGGAGAGGGTGATCGTAGATCAGTGCCCTTAGGGAGGAAGCTTACTCTGGAGCAGTAGTTAAAGTTTTTGGCTGAAATAGCTAAGAGGTGTGTATATATATCCTATTTGGATTTTCAGAAGGGCTATAAGTGCTATGATCCGTAAACCAAAAAATTGGATGTGACTTTGTATGTCATATTTTGGGAATCCAAACCGTACTACTTAGGTGGAGATTTAGGTTCTTCTCTCCAGGGATAGGGTGTCTTATACAACATACAGTAATGGTCATTTGCCATATACTATATAATAAATGGACCATTCATTATACAGTATATTGATGATACTAAAGATATAAAGATTGAGGATACCTGACCATTTATTATCTAGTATGATATCATACCATTTATTATACAGTATAGGCAAATGACCATTACTGTATATCAAAGTTTATATCAAAGAAATCGTTGTTATCCTCTCAATGGGAGGTATGGATTTAATAATGTTATATAGAGAGTCATTATTCATGTTAATTTCACACACTCCTTCACATGAAAATAATTTAAATATATGTTTTTCAAAAAAAAACACATATTAATATTAAACAATTTAATATATATTTATAAATATTTTCTCTCAGATGAATAAAAAATTTTCATATCACTAATATATATATATATATATCTTAAATACATATGTACATTTATTTGCCTCTATATTTTGCATGTTGGTAATAATTCTCTAATTGTTAACCCATTTATAGCCATTATACATATGTTATTGTTGTGTTAAACCCATGTTTTTGTGCATAAAAGCCCATGTATAACCATTATATCTATATATGCATTCAAACAACTTAAATACATATATTTATTATACAATCAATATTGCATTAACAAACAAAACGATAATCAATTTTTTTATGGAGGCTTTTTAATTGATACAATATCAATTAATAAAAATTACTCCAACTAAAGTTCTATTAATTCAAAATTTAATTATTTCTTAATTTTGAGTAATTATTTTTGTTTAATAACAAAATGTTAATCAAATTAACAAAGTATGAGAGTTGTTTATTAATAAATTAAGAACAACATTTATTCAAAATTTATTAATATATGTTTTAAAAGCAATTAATGTAAAAAAATACTCATTTTAACAAATCATATTTTCTTTGATTCAAAACCATTAATGATATCAAGAATATCAAATAATAATTAAATGTAATTGAATATGTTTTTAACAAACTCAAAGAAAACCATCAAATGACTTTTATGTAAGGCATGTTCCATTTAAAAATGGTTTTAAAACAATTGACATTTGTTAACTAAATAAACATATGGCAAACAAATGTCAATGAAGTTTTGCTACCTTGAACAAATTCAATTTGATTTGCCAATAAAAAATCAAAAACTAGTGATTTTGGTTGGCTTTAATTAATGCAGCAAAAGAAAACATTATAAAATCCTTGCAAAACAATCAAGTATCAATATGAGATACTTTATGTATCGATATGTGTTAGAAAATCAAGTGCAAAAATGTAAGCTACGTGCAGGTGTATTGATATTTGTCTCATGTGTATCGATACCCTTTAACAGTTAAAGCGCAATGACAAACATTTCGTGTATATGTAATGATATTCATCTCATGTGTATCGATACCCTTTAACAATTAAGCACAATGACAAACATTTTGTGCATATGTATCGATATTCATCTCATGTGTATCAATATCCAAACTCCCATATATATATCGATCCTATCAATATATATACCGATACTTTCAATAAATTGATGTTTTCAACATTTTGAAAAATGCTCTAACATACAATAATCAAAATTAGTCATATGTAAAATGCATTTTTATGCGTAAAAACAACTAACTATCATATTCAATCACATTGAATCATGGTTTCAACCAACTAACCAAAACATACAACTATACACATTAAGTTTTTCATATTCTTAACAGGTGGCTCTGATACCACTTGTTAGGATGGAGGTGAAAATGATTTCTTCTCTATGTCTATGATTACTACCATTGTATGGATGTATGAAAAACCACCAGAGGACCATTGCTAATTTTATGAAAACTTAAAAATTTGTAATGTATTTAAAACACACACACACACATATATATGTATGTATGTATGTAAAACGAAGAGTATCCACATACGTCTTCGCTCGCTATCCAAAAAACTTAACCATCTTATGTCATCTCCATGCATATCGACACACCACTTCGCTTGTGGTATTGTTGGATCCTCGATTAGCGACAAGCGTGAGAGTCAAATCCTCTTGATCAAAGCTTCTTTAAGCTCTAGCTGTAGTCTCTTATCACTCTAGCAAAATATGGCCATTTGCAAGCTTGAATTTGATGAAACTAGCTAACAACAAATAGTCTCTTCAATCTATACCATCCAAGCATGTAGGAAGCATGAAGAAACAATTTTCTTCTTGGAAAAATTAAAGAAAACATTTTCCTTTCATTTTCTATGGTAGCCGAATATTCCAATCCAAGGAAGAAGAAGATCCATGTTCGCTCCACAACGTGCATACGAAAATTGATCGCAAGTGTACGGTGTTAAGTTTTAGAATAGAAATGGTAAGTACAGGGTTATTGTATCCACAGGGAATTATTTTTAACTGATTTTAAGTACTATAGGTCAACTAATACTAATTTTATTCAAATAACCATTAAATAATGAATTAAATTATACTAAGCTAATTACAACTAATATGATACATTATATACATGGAGCACAGCCACAAATAATTGAAAAACCCAAAATATCAATGTTCTAGAGAATTGATTTTACCTAGTACTCAACTATATTTCTTATACCAATTCGTCATTTACTCAATTTCAAGCTTATAAGACAAGAATATTAAATTGATTGACTACCTCTCTCGAAGTCAAGTCAAGTATATTCATAAAACCCAAATTTGATATCCCTATCTAAATCTAAGAAGTAAGAATGCATTAAGTTCTTAGATTCTCTTTAATAGTCTTCAAAGGGATTAATAGCCTCCCAGCTCATCAATGCCCTAGGTTGTATTATACACGATCTAATTTAGGACAACCTCTCCCGAGTGTCTCATCTTAAATTCAAAATCATCTAATCCATGGCCAGTGAATTAGAAACATTAAGTAAAGTATAATACAAATAAACTCATAAAAAGAGTAACGGATCGATTAAGCAATCAAAATATCCCAGTTCATTATTCAATTATTTTTAGGTCTATAAGACAAGATTTGTAATGCAACCAACTACCTCTCTCGAGATTAAGTTGACTAAAACTCTAAATTCTAATTTTGATAGCTTATACAATTTTAAATCCATGTTTTCGTCTGTCATTACGAAAAACTCTAAATTATTATCGAAAATTAAGACCCTGAGTTGTTATGTTTATCTTATTCTTGATTATTCTTTACAGGCAATAACGGTCTCCCAACTCATTAATTACCTATGTTATGCTAATCAAATTCTAACATAAGATTATCTCTCCCCAGTATTCATCTTCAGTTGATCTCTCTAATTCTCAAATAAGAAATTAGAGGTATTAAACATAGATTAGCATAAATAGATCATTGAAAAGGTTAAATAAATAAACAAAGTAAGTAAATTATCTACAAGGTATAGATTAAATCAAAACTCTAGATTATAAATTCACTCTAACATAAAAGTAGAATAAAAACCATACAAATCCATAAATTCATGGTTTACAAAGAAGAAAACAAGAAAGCTAAAGAAAAAAAGAAAAACTCATGGTTGAATCCTCCTCCAATCATATGATTTCATGACTTTTTCACTTGATCTCCATGATTCTTCAAGGTTTTCTCTTCAATTTAGGTGTGGTGGCTGCCTCTTAAAGTCTCCAAAAGTTCCCCTTTTTATAGGATTCAAAAACTAGGGCTTGAAAGGGAAAAATGGAGCAAAAACATTAAAACATGCAAAATCCACGTAATCCCCAGTTAGGCTGGCACTACAACCCCAGAAATAGCGTTGCACCTCCAAGTTTATGGAATTTGAGTGCCCTTTGACGCTGTAGCCTCAGAAATGGAACTGCAGCACCAAGTTTATATTTTTTTACTGTTATTTCTGCCTTCTCGTCCATATTTCATGCTCTTAACTTCTCTAAATGGATTCTATATCTTCATGAAAGTTTTACATATTGAAGTTATTGTTCCAACGCACTTTGAATTTCTTAATTCCAATATCTCTACATCAAGATATCTTTATTTTACTATACACTGCTCTTTTTCAAAGTGGACCTGGATTTCAATTTTTTCGGGGTGGATTTGGAGGTCCAAACAATCTCTAAACTATGATTATGAGTACTCTATGGAAAGATTGATTCATTTACTATAAAAGTCTAGAAGGTTACTTCTTTATTAAATATCAACAAATATGCTAAATATACTTCAAAACTTTCAAAGGTCACTTTCACTTCTGCATAGCATTGACCTCTAGTGAAAAGATTATTTCTTTTACTTTTTACTCTCCAGAAGCCACAATTGCAGAATTTACACCTTCAAAATTTTTCTTTGTTCGAGTATGTAAATAAATCCCGAATATAGTCCAAGTAATAAATGCCCAAGTTTCCTTGGGATCCCAATCCCCTCTAAACGTACTAAAACTCTTCATGAAACTTTTATATTGTTGAGTTCTCTTTCTAAAGAATCTTGAATCATTAAAATCCTATTATTCTACAGTAAGATATCACTTATATACGGAAATTGCGCAAAATAGCTCCAAAATGCACAATTTCTCAACTTTTGGGAATTTAGCCCTACAACACAAAAACAAGCAAAAACTTATTAAATCATCATATAATAACTCATAAATAAGCAAAAAATAAGCTGATAAATATTAATAAATATCAACTAATCAATGGGTGAAATCCAACATGTTCATGTTATATAGTATACTAATCATATACTTACATAGGGGTGTATGCCCATACGGGATTGTAGATCAGTCGTACAACTTAAAATAGAGTGGATGAGTTCCTACAGACCAACAAGATTTATATAATAAATTTATGCTGATAGTTCAGTTATATTTTCTTATGCCATATTTCATTTATGATTGAATTTTTATGACTTTGAGGGCTTTCATAATCAGTCCATTAGATTTCATTTTATTATTTGATTTTATTATCTGCTTACTGAGTATTTTGTCAAATACTCATTCTTCATTCCCCCATTTCAGGTTATAGTAATCATGTACAGGTATATCAGAGATTTCAGTAATACTTTCAGGTACTCGGCTCATATTTCAGTAGTATGGTCCACTGAGCTGAGTAGAATATGTGTATCAAATGAATTTTAAAACTATGGATTTTATTTTTTTGAGAACTGATTGTATTAAATCATTTTGATGTAAATATTTATGGTAATTAGCTTGTATTGATATCAACATACAAATGTTCTGAATATATTTGAAAATTTTTCATATGCTGTTTATATTTGAAAATAGAATTTGAAAACAGGTTTTAATACCTTGCGTGTTCTAAGAATGCATTCTAATTAATAGAATGTGTCTTTTGAATTTACGGTGATTATCACGTGATCGATTCCTAGGGTCGGGGCGTGATAATTTAATTGGTATCAGAGTTTTTGATTTTATATATGTTTTTGACTTTTCATTTTTGTTGTCATTTTTAAGTATATGATTGAGAAGTATTAACGGAATTGTTGTCAGTGAACCATAGCTCAAGTCAAGTCAAATTTTGATTTATTTAATTTGTTATAATGAAATTGAATGCTTATGGTGTAGAAATGCTGCCACAACTTGAAAGGGGGAGGGGTAGACCCTGGAGGAATGTAGCGATATGAGATGATCAAGAAGCTTAATCTCATGCTCCACTTTTTGCTTTCGATAAGGAGTAAGTTCTTGTGAATCCTCTACCATAGATGCAGAATCCTGATAGTCACGCTCATTTTCCTTGATCATAAGAGACCTGAAATGTGTTCATGGGTTATATGTAAGTATGAATTTGGTACCCAACCCGACTCAAGCCTAAGTTGAACCTTCTCAACCAGTACAAAAATTATCTAAGTTAATTAAGGAAGTGAAACAACTTGAAAGTATACTCTTTTGTGGGAATACTGATACTCTAGAAGTAAGTAAGTGGTTGAGAACTATGCAGCAAACATGAATGACATGAGATTATCAAATGAGAAAAAGCTGAGAGTAGCTATTAGATTGCTTGAGCAGAGTGTTGCCACTTAGTGGTAGAATATTTTTGTGAGGTTAAATATTAAGCCTACTTGGGTAGATTTTCAGATAGCATTTTAAGAGAAGTATTTTACCTACTTTCACAGTAATTAGAAAAGGCAAGAATTTATTAATTTGAAATAGTTAGGCAGTACGTTGATAGATTATGAGACTCAGTTGAGGCAATTGGCAGAATTTATCCCAGAACTTGCCAATGAAGAAACTTTATGTGCTAAGTTTGAGGCTGGACTGAATTTAGAGATTAAAAACAGAATGCCAGTAACAAGTAGGTAGAGCTATAAAGAGGTAGTACAATTAACTTTTCGAGTAGAGTTATTAATTGAAAAAAGGAAATTCAGGATTGGTTTTCAAAAAAGAAAAGACTTTATTATTTCAGTGGGTCAGTCTTTAAAAAAAAGCTACAGTAATGGTTCTTCTAGTGGCTATTCAACAAGTTCCGGGGTTTCTTCACCTTTTTTCCCTAAAGAACAACAAACGTCTTGATTTGGTACCTCTCCTTTAAGGTCGACTCGAGCAGGCAAGAAGTCATTTGATCAGAGATAATCTCCCAATTATAAGCAGTTTCATAGCGAACACTGTATATCACCTCCCCTGTATTATCATTGTGGTCAGATGGGCCATATAAAGAGAAATTGTCTTAGTTTAGGGACGCCAGAGGCAGTTAACCAACCAGTGCAAGATTTGAGATTTTTTATTACACAATAACCTATGCCTCAGCTATAGTTCTTGGGTACTCCTCGATCTAGTTCATGAAGTATTTTCACTCATCGAGATAACCAGAAGAATAAGTCACGAGTTCAGACTAGAGTGTTTGTGACGAACCAAGAGTAGGCTCAAACTAGTCCAGATTTGATTATAGGTATGGTGATGATCTTTAACCATTCAGCATACATACTAGTGGACCTTACTTCAGAGAAGTCATTCACTAGCATAACATTTACACAATACACTAATAGAGACTTGGTATATTTAGAACCAAAGTTAGTTGTTCATACTCCCTTGAGGTAGAGATTACTTCAGAATACTATAATTAGACGATGTGAGGTCATTTGAGGAGATACTATTCTTGAGATTGATTTGACTCTTTTAAGAATCCAGGATTTTGATGCCATCTTAGGAATGAACTGGTTGTCACAATGTTATACTTCGATTGATTGTTTCAAGAAGATAGTAACCTTTAAATGGTCGAGTAAGCTAGAGATAGTTTTTACAAGCGAGTGAAGTATACTTCTTTCCTGTGTAATAATGGTGATAGAGACTAAGAGATTACTATAGAAAGGATGTTAGACATATTTAGCACATGTGATTAATAAATCAATTTTAGGAGTTAAGTTGGAATATGTGCTAATGGTTAGAGAATTCTTCGATGTGTTTTTAGAGGAATTACCTCGATTATCACCTGATAAGCAATTTGAATTTTGTATCAATCTTATGTTAGGGATGACATCGATTTCGATTTTACCTTATCGAATAACATTAACAAAATTGAAAGAATTAAAAATCCAGTTGGAAGATTTAGTCGGAAAGGGTTTTATTCGATCAAGTGTTTTTTCGTGGGGTGTCCTAATACTATTTATGAAAAAGAAGGATGGTACATTGAGGTTGTGTATTAATTATAGACAACTTAATCAGATAACCATCAAAAACAAATATTCATTGTTAAGAATTAATGATCTATTTGATCAGTTATAAAGTGTATACATATTTTCTAAAATTGATTTAAGATCAGGATATCACCAACTCAGGATTAGAGAGGATGATGTCCATAAAATGAAATCCAAGACTCGATATGGCCATTATAAGTTCTTGGTTAATCCTTTTGGATTGACAAATGCACATGTAACTTTTATGAATATGATTAATCGAGTTTTCCACCTATATCTAGACAAGTTTGTCATTGTGTTTACTGATGACATACTTGTGTATTCAAGAAATAAGAAAGAACACGATCAACATCTCAGAACAGTGTATCAGACCTTAAAAGAGAGGCATTTATATGCGAAATTCTCTAAGTGTGAGTTTTATCTTAGAGAGGTAAATTTTTTAGGGTATGTTGTATCTGGCAGTTGCATATTTGTCGATCCAAAGAAGATTGAAGCTATAGTACAGTGAAAATAGCCAAAGAATGTTACAGAGATTCATAACTTCTTAGGGCTAGCAGAATATTATAGGAAATTCATTGAGAATTTCTCCTTGTTGGCTGCACCACTAACTCAACTTACTAGAAAGGAAGTTAAATTTGAATGAGATGATCAGTGTAAGCAGAGCTCCAAGCTCTGAAGAATTGTCTTACCTCAGCATCGATTTTAATATTTCCAAAGTCAGGAGACGGATATACAGTTATAGTGATGCCTTGGGACAGAGCCTTGGATCTATGTTAATGTAGAATAAAGGGTGATAGTTTATGCTTCCTGATAGTTGAAGAAGCATAAATAGAACTACCTTACCCATGATTTAGAATTGGCAGTCGTAGTATTTGCATTGATGATATGGAGACATTACTTATATAGGGAGCAATGCCAGGTATTTACTGACCACAAGTGTCTTAAGTACTTACTCACGCAGAAGGAGCTGAATGTGAAATAAAGGAGGTGATTAGAATTAATTAAGGACTATAACCTAATCATTGACTACCATCCGAAAAAAAACAAATGTGGTAGCAGATACTTTGAGCAGAAAGTCTTCAACTAGCTTGGCTCATGTTCATACCACTTACATGCCTTTGTTGGTGGAATTGAAAATGATGAGAGTATCACCAAGGTATGATGAGGTTAGAGCCTAAATGGTTAGTTTTATGGTCAGACCTACCCTATTAGACCAGATTAGATAAGGTCAAATGCAAGATAGTGAGTTAACTAAGGCTTATTGAGAGATTTTAAATGGTAAAGAGAGTGACTTCTACTTCACTCAAGATGGGACACTGACATTTAGAGGACGGGTTTGTATACCCAGTGATAAAGCATTGCGAGGGGCTATCTTAGAGGAGATCTACAGCTTTATATTTACAATGCACGTAGGAACTTTATAGCCTCTATCTATACCTGAGTGAAAGTCGAAGCGCATTGCAATGAACTTTATGGTTGGTTTGCCTCGAACTCAAGCTGGCCATGATACTATTTGGGTAATTATTGATCGACTTACTAAATCTGCTTACTTTTTACCAATCCGAATAAATTTCTCCCTGAATAGATTAGCAAGACTCTACATAATAGAAATCATTAGATTGCACGGAGTGTCAGTTACCATTGTGTTAGATTGAGATCCTCATTTATATTTCGATTCTGGCCAAGACTTTATAAAGCTATGGGTGCTCAGTTGACCTTCAGTTCTGTATTTCATCCTCAAACGGATGAACAGTCAGAAAAAGACCATCCAAACGCTAGAAGACATACTTTAAGCATGCGTTATTGAGTTCTCAGGCAGTAGGGATACACACCTATCATTGATAGAATTTAATGTCACACCCCAGGTATTCTAAGGAGTGACCGACAGGAGGCGAGACCATCCTTATCTTTCTAATAAGCCTCAGACTGATATGATATATGACCATTTAGCATATATAACCTATTATACACATATTATTAATGGACATACAGAACTTAACCCATGCAACAGATAGTCAATATATATATTACAGACAAAGAACTTTTAAATATATAATAATAAATCCCATGCTCAACACATACTATATAGTCATTTACATAATAAAAAATTGACTAACTAAGACACATACATATATAAACTTTGGGCTCAATGTCTGATGTTGAATACTCATGTAGGAATGGACCCAACCCTATTATCTAGTGATCGTATTTCAATATTTGCTCCTCTTGGTTGTCTTCCAGACCTTATTACGATAAATTTGGTATATCCTGCAAAATCTGTAAGGGAGTCTTTCTAAGAAAGACTTAGTGAGTGAACATAAAATATAAGGAGTATCAATAAGATAGAAACCAGAAATTTAAAATCAACTACAGAAATCAAATGTCTGAAATCCTTTCTTAGATACTGAAATCAGAATAATAAATCAGGTAATTCTTTAAAATATTTTGTTTTTAAATTACTAAAAGGTTTTCATAAAAATATATAGCACTTGTATGTTCTCAAAAGATAAAATTGGTTTTTAGAAAATAGCGCATATCAAAAATATGTTTATATATACACGTATATTTATAACTATACAATTACTAGACTAATGACATCAGAAATAGCTGAATATCATTTAAAACATTTAAAGTCAAAATCATTTTAAATATAAAACATAATATCAGGACATCAATTGCATGCTTTTTATAATTTTAGAGTTTCAAAATGATCAGATAAGCATGGAAAGATGTAGTCAGAGATTAGGGTCAAAAAACAGACCGCCCTTCGTCCCTTACTTCTCTTAGGTATCGATACCTACACAGAACAGATAACAGAATGTGCTTTTCAGAGTACATGATCCCCCCCCTTATGGCTCTTGGTTAGGGGTAAGGAAATATGAAATAATGGCTAAAACAAAATATCAGAAACTCAGGAAATAAAAATAATGCATGATTATCCTAAGTCAAATCATATAATTCCAAATCTTTACTAAAACATATATCCAAGCATATCAACAACTAATACAAGTTTAATAAAACATAATTTATTTTATCAATTCACAACTAGTTTATATCAAATAATGTTCTTAGCCAAAAACATGCTTGTGAGTTGTCATTCATTTCGCAAATATTTATTCACAAAGCTCAAATAATGAAAAAAATCACAAACAATCACAACCAAACACAACTGGCCACTTCTTACCCTCAATCCAAAATAACTCATCATCTCCTCCACAAAATCATTTATCAATATCAATTATAATAGAAAATAAGTTATTTCTATATTTCAACAATTTCTAATCAATGAGTATTTTGAAAATAATAACAACACAGTAAATAGAGTAAATATCCATTCACCATCATATGAGGGTTTATATTTCCTAGTTTCTGCTATATTGTTAGATCCTATAACCCAGAAGTTCGAAGCCTAAGGTCACATCTTGACATTCATATCAATTCTAAATCCTCAAATCAGAATAATATATATTACATACCGATTATGGATAAAATTTACTCGATTTAACTTAGCCTATAATTCGGCCTATTATTCAATTTTTGTCAATAAACATATAATGATGTTTTAATATCTCACGATAATAACTAAATTAAGTTTCAATTTTTTGAACCTAATAATTCTATTTGGACACAGTCAATAAAATTCAATTTCATGCTAATTAATTTCTAAATGACGTAACCTAATGCATAACTATCATTTGAGCTCAAAGCAAGTTAATTATGCATTTTTGATTCTCAAATAAACAGTAACTGGATTGTCAATAGTGATTATGTCACGCCCCAACCCTAGTCGATCACGTGACAACCGCCGTGAATCCTAGAAATACATCCTATTACTTAGGATGCATTCCCAGAACCCGCAAGGCATTAGTACCTGTTTTCAAACTCATTAACCA
>JAVXUL010135556.1:0-15322 GCA_035590515.1 Trichilia minutiflora
AGGAGGCCACCTAGGTGAGTGGAGGCTGCATAGGTGGACTACTATGTGACTGGTGTTGGGATTTGTCCACCTATGAGTCTCGTCGAGTTAGTTACAGATGTCACCCCGTGACGGCTCAAGGCAAACGTCAGTGGTGGGCACCTTTTTCTGATTAGAAGCTTCATCTTTTATAATTCTTACACACAAAATCCACTGACGATTTCGAAACGCCTACGGCCAAGATAGTTGCCGAGAAAAGAGCCAGCCCAATGATTTTATAAATTATTGTTTTGAAAACTTTATTTGAATGTATTTACATATTCACCGTACAGTTTCTGATTATGTTTTACTACGTTCACTCACTGAGTATATTCCCGTATACTCATCCCCTCACTTCTTAGTTTCAGGGATAAGCACTAAGTCGAGATTCAGTGGTGGTGGTTGCTTCGGATTGAAGTCTCAGGTATAGCCAAATCGACTCACTTGATAGAGTCCTTAGTCCACTGGTAGCTATTGTACTTTCTTTGTTTATGAACGTTTTATGAATAAGAATTGAATTTGTAATAAATATTTTATATTTGTTTTGGGGACGGATTAAACCCAATGGACTTTATTTAAGATGAATGTTTTATCTAATTTGTGTACACTGTTTATATATATTTATTTGAAGTACTTGTGGCTTTGTTTATATACGTTAGGAGTTTGAGTGTCAGACTGGTTTGATATTGAAAGTGTTTTAAAAACAGGTTTTTATGAATGCCTTACAGGCCTACAGGGGGTATTCTGTGTGATTGAATGCACCCTGAAAATCTGTGGCGTTTGTCATAAATAGGCTCTATGGATTGGGGTGTGACATAAAAATTATAAAAAAAATAAATGTAAAATCCAAGCTCGACCTAGAATCGAGTTTTAAGAACCTGAACACAACTCGGGTTTAGATAAGACATAAATCGGGCTTGCAAGCTGGTTTGAATTTGATAGATTTTCGGATGCCTAACAAGAAAATGCACAATAATAATATTATTTATAATATTATTGTCCATCTCTCTTTTTTATTTACTATATAATAATAATTGTCTCATTTGGAGTGTAATAGTTTTGTTGTGTTTTGAGAAAAACTTAAAAATAATTTTTTTGAAATAAAATAAAATAATATTTAATAATATTAACGTTTAGTTATTTCATTTTTTCGTATTTATATTTGATCCCCAATAGTTATAGCTTCGAGTGATAATACGTATTAAACAAGGCTACAACAGAGGGACCTGAATGGCACTACTCAAGCATTGTCCATTCGTGTCATACCAAATGGACTCTAGCGACGGATCTAACCTAAATAACCCTCACTTGGTCCATAAAAGAATGCAACATCCAGAAGCCCAATGAAAAATTTAAAATCCAAAACGGGCTCAAGTCCTAAGCCCAAAAATCCAACACGGCTGGTCGTTTTTGGTTCCCCTAACCCCTAAAAAATCAACCCTCAAACTCGTCTCCCTCGCTCGCTCTCTCCCCCCGTGTCCGCTGCTTCATTTCTGCTCGCAATTGTAACTAATATTAAGCGGCGGCGTCGCCGTCAACCCTCAAACTCGTCTCCCTCTCTCTCTCTCTCTCTCTCTCTGTCTCTCTCCCCGTGTCCGCTGCTTCATTTCTGCTCGCAATTGTAACTAATATTAAGCAGCGTCGTTCGCCGCTCCACGAGAGAAGTCAAGCAACTAAAGCGTTCCCTCACTCACAATGAACTGTTCAAGTAGCTCTCTTTCTCCATCTCGTTTTTGTTTTTGGTTGCTCTGTATTTCTTTGATAAATGCATCGTTTCTTGATCTAATTTCGTGTTGTTTTTGTTTGCTCATACAGTCTCCGGCGAAGTGCCGGAAGAGCCCGTCGTTTCGAATAAGTCAGGTTTACTCTTCGAGAAGCGTTTAATTGAGAGACACATTGCCGTACGTTTTTTTTTTTTTACCTTTGTTTTATTTTTTTAACTTCAAATTCTAGGTTTTATGTTTTAGCTACAGATAGAACGTTGGAGAACTAGAAAATATAGTCAGTGTTTCATGTGCTGCAATTAAATCTCTACGGTTTACGCCAAAATATGTAATCGAATGTGTAAATTCTAATTTGGAATTGTATTTAAATTAACTGTGGTTTCATCATGTCCATTCTGTGTTTAATTTCACCGAAAAACAATAGTTGCCCGTTACTTTTAAGATACCTTAGTGTAGGTAATGACATTAGGTGCTGCTGCTTTTTACAAGCTTCTTTTCTATATGGGAATGTTCTTATGAGTTATTATTACTACTTTTTGCATTCAGTTTGGCTATGTATGAGTTGAATAGTCACACAATGCATGAGTTCAACAGTGTTGATGCACCTTTATATTATTTGATTTACATAATATCTTTATCAAATTTTGACTTCGGTAGAAGAAGTGAAATCTTTTTGGGGCTGTGTTTTTAGGATTATGGTAAATGCCCGATAACAGGAGAACCACTTACTGTGGATGACATTGTTCCAATCAAAACAGGCAAGGTATGCTCCATGTAGATTCTTGTTGTTGCTCTCTCTTTCTCTTTTCACAGTGTCATTTGAAGTTCTTCTTAGCATGCTAATTTGTTTTTCTTAATGTCTTGGTATGCAGATTGTGAAACCGAGACCATTAACAGCTGCTAGCATTCCTGGGATGCTAGGAATGTTCCAGAATGTATGTGTTTCTAATATATTTCTCTCTGCCTGCAGTTTTAAATCTAAGTTTGTTTGAAAGGTGGTTTTAATTTGTGCCTAGAAGAATTTGGCTTCCAACTGTATATGCTGTACTGTGAATTTGTTTTCTCACACAATATTGATTGTTTTATGAAATTCAAGGCTCTCATATATCCTGTATTTGCATGAACTAAACTCTCATCTTAATTAAGATATTCTTCTATGAAGTCTCATCTTAATTAGGATGGTTTTCTTTCCATGAAACACAACAATGGTGAGATTTCTTTTATAATATTATATGTTTTCTTGATTCATTTGTCTTTTTTATTCCATTATAGCTTAATGCTCGTGATGTGGATATTTTGGTTTGAAGGATTTATTGTCAATTACTTCCCAATGACTTTTCTTTGTTAATTTGTTGTTTGGATTCTGCCTTGCTGTCAGATTATTGTACGGCAAATTTTGCTTGTATACTTCACATGTTAAAGTTGCCCTAAGATTTTAGTTGTGAGATTGCTCTGTGTTTTATTTTCTATTTTATGAAAACTGAATGTTCTTCTGTTGATAATGATGATCAATTGAGCGTAATAATTTAATTCTTTTTACTGCTTTGTTATGCAATATTTCTGATTGTTTGGTGGCTTTTCTTTCTTTCTCTTGGTGGCTTCTATTAGAATGCGCATTTTTAATTGATACTAATTTTTACCTTTTAATTCTTGATTCTTTAATATATTTCTTTTAAAGTTACATTAGTTGTGTGATTGTAGGAATGGGATGGTTTGATGCTATCCAATTTTGCTTTGGAGCAACAACTTCATACAGCAAGGCAAGAGCTAAGTCATGCATTATACCAGGTAATAGCAAGTAATATTATACTTGCTGAAGTTTGATTCTCATCATATCTCCTCCTTGTATTGGGAATATACTGTATATGAACCCCGCAGGGTTGGCTTTGTGGATTCTCCTTGTTGAACCTATAGTCCAAACCGTGGGTTTTACCTAAACTGCTCCTTCAGATGTGATGGTTGCTAAGTGCTTGTCTCCGGTTAGGTAGATTAGGGTTTCTCACGTATACAAGAAAAAAAAAAATTGGATATGATATATCATTATTTCTTTTATGTTATTGAAGTATGAATTATATCTTTTGTCATATACTTTTTTATTTTTTTCCACTTCTTTTTTTTTTTTTTTTTAACTTTTTGGATTGGGTGGACTTTGGCAATTGAATAGGATATCCTATTCTTACTTGCTATTTTGGAGCCAAGAAGGAAAGTAGAATTTAGTTGACTGCCTTATAGATGTCTGTTTATCCTTATTTCCCTGTACCGTCTAAATATTTTTTCTCTGGATTCTGACCATATGTGAAATGTTAATCCCTTGTACTTTTCTGGAGTGGTAGTCCTTATTTCTTCTGAAAGAGGGTTGTTTTCCTTTTCAATCATGATTTGATCGACTGCTGGACCAATTTTATTGGAGGTATCAGTGATGTTGCAATATTTGGTTTATTCACTAAACTAGCACTAATTCTACCCTAGCTGAAGATAAGGGGAATCTGAGTTTTGGCTGCTATAGAGTTTAATGTTGCATACGTATTTAGTTTGTGCAGGCTTCTTGCTATATCTTTGAAGTGCTTTATCCAGAATCACACATTGACCCTCAGCCAAAAGATAAAGATAATTATAAAGAAAGAAAGAAAAAAGAATTATTCATTATGTCTCTGTTATTTATTTATTTATTTGGAGGGTTTATTGTCCTAATGATAGTGATTTTTCCCCAGCATGATGCTGCTTGTCGAGTGATTGCTAGACTTAAAAAGGAAAGAGATGAAGCAAGATCATTGCTTGCACAAGCTGAAAGGCAGATAATGCCTGCAGCATCAACAGCAGTTACATCCAATGCTGTTCTTAGCAATGGGAAAAGAGGTTGTTTTTCTGTAAAATTGTGATTTTCTTGTGTTTTGAGTATATTTCATATTTACCTCTTACTTATCTGTTATCTCATTTGATACATAGCTGCTGAGGATGAGGAATTTGGCCCTGATGGGAAGAAATTGCGTCCTGGAATTTCTTCTGCCATTATTACTGAGCTCACCGAATGCAATGCTGCTCTTTCACAGCAGCGGAAAAAGCGGCAGGTATTCATATTGTATGGACTAATGACTTCAGAAATTGGTTCTAACTGAATTATTATTTGGTTATTTTTCTGTGGTTTTTCTAGATTTCTCATCTTTTTTTTCTGTTTGGTATATTGTTGACAAGAAAATAGGTTAGGTTTAGAACTTTTATCTAATATGTTCTACATTCTTAAATAGTTTTTTATATAATGTGATTTCTTTTCAGATTCCTCCAACTCTGGCTCCTGTTGATGCTTTGGAGAGGTACACCCAGCTGTCTAGTCATCCCCTTCACAAAACTAGCAAACCTGGCATTGTTTCTCTTGATATCCATCAGTCCAAGGTATGTTATCCCTACAGCTTAATTCATTTATGAAACCCTGTAGTTTTCTTGAAATGTTTTAGAAGTGGCAGTGATTTGGAGTTCATGCTGTGTCAAGTCAAATACTGATTTATTACTTGAATGTTGTTGCCAATTTCCGCCTGAGTTTGGGCTGGTCTTCAGTCCACTGCTGTTCTATTGCGTTTTCTCTCTTCATTCATTAAAATCCCTCTTGATCTCCAACTGCGTTTGTTAAGAATTTTCCTAACACTTTCTCCATTCTGGTGTTAAACTGCAATTATTCTCATTTATGAAATCTTTCCATAAATTCTTATTGTATGTCTAGGTAATGTTGCAGTCATTGGTGTAATTGCCTTGATCCCATGACTAACTATAATTTCTGGCTTTTGTGTCAAGGCATAGCAGTTCCGCCTTTGGAGAAGCTGTGTAAATTTGTTGTGCTTTTCATATCTAGCCATCTCTCATTCTGAATAATCGGTTTAATACTTAAATCCATTGTAATTTTACCATTCGTGCTCTTCTCGCTTGATGATGGTGTTGGTAGAATTGTGCCTTAACTTCATACATGGGATGAAATAAGACTTGAGATGATATTGAGAACAAATATTGAATCATAGATCTCAGAAACTGGCTTAACTGATACTTTTGAACTGTTTATTGAATATTATACTTTTAATTGCTTAATTTGGTATTATTATAATAAAATTTGGTTTAATTTTCCTATACATATAATTTTAGCTCGGTCTTTTCTTTTTGGTGCTTCAAAAAATAGTTAATAGTGTAAATGTCATTCAATTATGATTTATTCATGGTTCTGCTGCTTGTACTGCTCTGGTTAAAGCTTTTGATTTAATGGTTTTGTCCCCTGATTATCAGGATGTCATTGCAACTGGAGGGATTGATACCAATGCTGTACTTTTTGATCGGTCATCAGGACAGATCTTGTCTACCCTGAGTGGTCACTCGAAGAAGGTTATTTTTTACTCCTCTATTTGTTATTGATGCCTTCATTTTTTTCTCTTTTGATTTAAGGCTGTTAGCATCTTGTTTCTCTTGTTAGGTTACTGGTGTCAGATTTGTCACACAGGGTGATCTATTCTTAACAGCCTCGGCTGATAAGGTAAGCCTTGCCCCAACTTCATTGGCCTCAAATTTCATGTTGATGGTTCATTTGTGTTCTTCTCAATTTGGTTCTATTCCACAAGTGCATTTTATCTAATGATTCTGAACCAGTGGTTTTACTTTTCTATTATGAGAAATCTTAGTCTGTTAATACATATGATTGTACAGGCTATTCAAACGCGTAGTGGAAGTTCTGATTGTCTATTTGTATTCAATTTTATAAATTGCAATTGATATGCGAGACGTTTAAGGAATTGTGTTCTTTTACCTATACTTTCTTTATATTTCTTCTTCTTGTAATGTGATTGTTGGAGACTTTGATTGCACCTTTCAGCATTGCAATAGGTTGGATATGAGATGTGAACTTATCACCACTGAGAACCTTCACCTGACACTCATACTTCAGATGCCAATGGGTCTTGCAGTAGCAGGAATACATGAGTGAAGCAAAAGTTTATCCTGTAAAATGTGACAAATGATGAATAAATGTTAAAGTTGGGATAAATGTTTCCGTTGTAGCATTTTAACTAATCCTTTTGTGACTTATATGAGAGCTGTTGTCAGTCCAGATGACCATGTAATTTTAGTCAGATCAATGTCCATCTAGTGGTAGAATCCTTTGATCCATTTGGTGTTCTTTAGTATGGGGACAGTAAATTTTTCAGTCAGCACGTGATTTCCAGAGTTTTGAAGTTGTTTAATGAAGTGTAATTAAATTCATCTGGGCGAGCATCTACATTTATTGCATTGATCAACTATCTTTTTGTCTTATGATTCTTTGACTGTTGTTGAATGAATGCGATATGCATGACTATGATATATATATATATCTTTGAGGGGGTTGCATTGATCAGTCACTTAGTAGATTCTATAGGCTACGTGAATCCTCTTCCTTTATTATACCCCGTCCCTGGCTTTTTTTTGGATTGTAAAAAATGTGGAAAACAAGGATAACAGCTCAGTTTTGGTATTTGCAATTAATGTTGCTCCTGTTGTATGGGTTTATTTTAAGCTGTGATGCAGTGCTACTTTGCCTATAAGAATTTTAGCCCATTAGACTGATTTTAATTTGTAGGTGTGAAATACATCATCTTCCACCTTTTTTTAGCTTCTCCCTCAAAATTGATAATTTTCTTAATATTGCAGACTGTTCGATTGTGGCAAGGTTCTGAAGATGGAAACTATGATTGTAGGCATATTTTGAGGGATCATACTGCAGAGGTAAGCATATCCCTTTATTCACGTTTACGCTTTATGCCTATCCCCATATTATTTTACAGTTAATTAATCATTGCTTTATTGTTGAAGTTGAATTTTGGTTGCTAAGTGTTGGATATTTTGAAACTTTTTTCTGGTTGAGTGAAGTATTGTTCATATGTATTAAATATTTTCACTAATCTTTTTTCCATGGACTTCAGGACATCAGGTTAAATGTATCAGATTAACCAAATCTAGATTTTTTTTAAATTTATTCTATTTTTGTGTGTGAATGCATGCTTACCTTCTTGTGCTCCCCTTATTTTACTGTTTTTCATCTATTCTATTGCATATGTGTACCATATTTCAATGCAATGTGATATGCTTCAGGTGCAAGCTGTAACTCTCCATGCCACAAGCAACTACTTTGTGACTGCTTCTCTTGATAATACATGGTGCTTCTATGATCTTTCATCTGGTTTGTGTTTGACACAGGTTCGAGCATCTCTCCCCCCCTTATTTTAGAGCTGTGAAGCTATGTTTTATTTGATTTTTGTTCTTTAATTTAGTGTTATTTTAAGGCAAAACCGATGGTATTATTACATTTCATTGATTGATGTCAAATCACATATTCCAAGATGCTGCCAACGTTGTGTTGTATGAGATATCTTTATAGCACTTGTTTGGTTGGAGGTAAACCAGGTGGATGAGGTCTATTTCTCCTTTCAACATATGATTTTTACTTCCCTTCCCTGCATCATAATCGATTCTTTCATAATGTAATTTTCTTTTCCTTCACCTCTGGATTAGCTGTATAATATCTAGGTCTGCAAATGCAGGTTGCGGACACTGGATCTGAGGGTAGACCTGAGGGTTATACATCAGCCGCTTTTCATCCTGATGGTCTCATCCTTGGAACAGGCACGTCTGAAGCTCTTGTTAAGATTTGGGATGTGAAAAGTCAGGTAGTAAATTATCAATCCATCTTTTCTCGTGTTGAAATTTTTTCTACTTTACTCTGTTTTTATTCCTTCTATTGGTTTACAGGCGAATGTGGCAAAATTTGATGGACATGTCGGGGCAGTAACTGCCATATCTTTCTCAGAAAATGGATATTACCTTGCGGTAGGTGTTTTTAACTTTGATAGCAAGCATTTAGGATCTGAAATTTGATCATCGGACTAAATTTTTTGAATTGGACAGACAGCAGCTCATGATGGTGTGAAACTTTGGGACTTGCGGAAATTGAAGAACTTCAGGTCATTTGAATCTCCTGACTCTGATACACCTACCAACTCTGGTATGTATTGGCTTATTTTCTATTCTTTATAGCTCTATCTAGAATCAGTCATCTTTATTTTTTGTCATGTAACTATTTATTTCCTCTCTGGACAGCACATTCAATTTTATTTTACTTTGCAAAAATCATTAATAAATCATGGAAGCTTGCTTTTGCAAAAATACTTATTTGCTTCTTCCCCATATTCCTGCATTCCAACATTGTACAAGCTTTGAGATTTTGCAATTTAACATTTATCCTTGTCATCTTCATTTAGTTCAACAAACTAACGTGACTATGAAATCTTCTATCAATTTTGGAGAGAACACAAAAGTTTTATCTTCTCACTTATTATTTTTTCTCACCTCCTAAATATACATGATAGCTGTGTAATGGAGCTTGCTTTCTGTTTCTTGCAGTGGATTTCGATCATAGTGGGTATTACCTCGCTGTTGCAAGCGCAGATATCAGGTGGGTGTCCTTATGGACCTTGGAGTTGGACCCTTTGTGTGTGAATTTCTTGTGTAATTGAAATGGGATGACCAACCTTGTCCATGCCATTCTATTATTATACGTGTTTCTAATACAAAAATGAGTCTGATTGATGATATTTTAAGAATAAAATTGTTGGTGAACATTTCATACTATCAACTTTTATGTTGGATAACTCCTTGCAACTGATAAATAAGCTACGTACTTTTGCAGAGTCTACCAAGTGGCTAGTGTTAAGGCAGATTGGAATTGTGTCAAAACTTTTCCTGATTTATCCGGCACAGGTTCGTTGATATTTCCTATCTCTACTCATATATTTATTGCCTCCAACTAATTTGTCCTTGAATCTGATGGACACCACAAATAAATCTGCTTTGATTGCAGGTAAGGCGACGTGTGTAAAATTTGGTCCCTACGCAAAATACATTGCTGTAGGATCAATGGACCGCAACCTGCGCATATTTGGTCTGCCTGATGACGATGCTCCATCTGAGTTATAAATCATCTTAAGTTTTGCGGCTACCACCAAGGTTTCTGATTGATTGATGAATCGAATGGTATTGTTGTAGTTCTGTTCTATTACGTGATTTATCTGTTCCTAAAACAATGGAGAGTGCATGAAGCAGTAGGTTATAATGTGATGGTGCGTTTGGATTTGACGGTAACAGAAAGAGAGGGAAACTGTTTCTCTAGAGCCGAACTATTGTTGAAACTTTCAAAACATTTCCTAATTTCCTTGTATTAATGTTAAATCTTTTAACTATTTAGATTTTGCATTAACTGCAAGATTGCTCTGCTCAGGATCTTTCTGGTTTGGTTTATGTCCTGTAGATGGTTTGTGTCTTGTAGAATAAACTAAGACGGGACCCCAAGCATGCTTCTGATTATATACCCCTTGAATTGATTAAACGAAATAGCCACCTCATATGGCTGATATGTTAAAGGTCCGTAGGAAGACTCGAGCTGCCATCTGAGATTTAATGTTATTTTAAAAGTTGCTTGCGATGCACCATAATAAAATAGTCGGTGCTTTTTGAAGAACGTGAATGCATCAGGTAAGGTATACTTTCACAACCAGAAACTAGTTATAGCACCTATGCTCATGGTTTACATATGTTTAAATGAGTGTCACATGGTGTATCAAATGGAAATGCTAAGATTGAAACACTTTGTACGCCATGATTTTATGAATATTGCAATTCAAAATCGGTTAAATATTACTATGAATAACTTAGTAAACTATGATTATATGAATATTACAATTCAAACCTTACCAAAGGGTATTGAGCCTTACAAATAACGAGTCCCCCAAAGAGGCAGATTGTAAATGAAAGAATGAAGAATAGTGCACAAATGTTCGAGAAAAACAGACATGGAATCGTTTTCAACCTTGCGTGCGTGGGAGATAGTGTGGTACATGTGAAAAACCCCAAAGCTGCACAAAATGAAAGAAATACGACTCATCAATTTTTATATAATTCTATAAAGGTTTTCATTTTAAGAACTTCGGCTCTCCTCCTATCCATTTTCGTTTTACTCATTATTACACATCATGCAAAGTCTTGTTTACGTGCAACACAGCTGCCCTGTCTCTATGGTCAACAAAACTCGAAAAAGCAAATAATTCACTCAAATTGACACTTATTTTGGAAAAAGAAAGAAGTACTAAATGTTTTGAGTTTTGTGAGTAAATTATTAAGAAACATAAGCTAAAATATTCGTCAAAATAAAAATCACGATGAAAGAAATAATATGCCAATAGGATGACACAAGTTGCTAAATCCGAGTCATAATTCATCACATTGTAGGAAAGGCTATCTACTAAATGAGGAGACCAAACCAAAAGATGACTAGTAAAAATTAGGGAGATTTTAAGACCCCAATGGTCTCCCAGTGGTAGGATCCTATGCATCAACTTTTCACTTGTGGTAGTTAACAAGATAAATTTCTCAAATAATCATCCTAATCACCACAAAATTTTGAGGTAATGCATGTCAACAACTAGTACAAACTCTAACTTACCTCAACATTCTTTAACTCAAAGTCTTGGGTATGAGCCAAGCATAAGTTTCCAAATGTTGCACAAGGTCCACTAGTTCCACTTAACCTATTTAAAATGCAGTAATCAATATAACCAGAATCTGTAAGAACTTTTCTGTCTTGAAGAATTAAAAAGTCAAGCAACTTCAAAATGGGAAAATTTTAAAATTAACTCACAGATCTCCTTCCAAGCACAGAGCAAAGTTGCCACCTCCACCAAACGCTAGCAAGTCATTTAAACACATATAGTAATATCGGTTGGCACCTATTTAACAAATAGGAAAGAACATAAGTTAATAACATGAGGGAAACCTCCTTTTAATCTGTTCTCAGGAAATAATCTCTCTTCGATGCAAGTAATCCTAAAACTGTAATCAACCACCTAGTTATAATATCAAGATAATAACCAACGAATCCTGAGCCATGAATTGATTGACCAAGAGCTTGTAAGAATATAGCTAGAGTTAAATAGAACATGGAGCAAGAAGTAAAAACGAATCCTATGACACTTAAATATTCAATAGAAAAATGGAAAAGAAGTAGAAGTATTTTGCGGAACTTTAAAAATGAAAATTAGTAGCCTAAACTTTCAAATGTACAAGAATCATGGGCTTGTTGCAAAATATATTGCAGAGCCAGAAATGAAGTGGGCATGCAAGAGTTCACATCATGACCAACAAAGTTTCATATATCAGTGTCAAAGGTCATCACAAGATTGTACAATATACAACCCTTAATTTATGTTTGTTCATCCTGGATTGCTAATATCTTTATCATCTGTCCATTTTAATTCAAATACATAAAACAACAATTTGCTCCCGCCTTTTCTATCATGAAAAAAGGTTAATTTAATTTATATACATGGTAGGTTTATTAACAAAGAAAGTATGAACATTTTTTGAGTCATTTTCGTATGAACAATACACTCTCAAGAGTGTTTTATTCCATTTTCACATTAAAAAAATTTTCAGTGGCACCAATCAGGAGGGTGGATAGGAGGTAGAATCATAGATTGCATGCAAAGTAGCTACAGGATTAAACACAACCCCCTGTTTTCTAACAGTCACTGTAACTTGATATAACTTCCTCAAGCTTCCACAAACATGTTAATTTGACTCTAGATAACTCTATACATGGCATGATAAGATATTATTATAAGGTCAATGGAAAAAAGGAGTCCCAAAAAAACTCTAGAAATGTAGTTCTGAAAAGTGGCCAACATAGCAACGGACAATATAGACATACCAGGGCGTTATGCAAGTAACCATCTTCCAGTAGAATATAATTAATATTGACTTCCACAATCTACCAAAGCATTAATGACAAAGATGATTCATGGTATGTGCTCGTCCATATATTTTCATTAAATAAGAACATATACGTTTTTCCTTTCTTTGTAATTAATTTTATATCTGTACTTCTGAATTGCAATGGATAAAGAAATATTCATTAAGCAAATAAGTAGATAAACAATGCTTACCAGTAGGTCTAAAGAGCCTTGGCTCACCATATTTTGTTGTGAATACAAATGTTTGGTTTGTTCCCTATCAGCAAAACAGGGGAAAAACTGGTAAAGAGATTTCGCAAAATGGTAATGTAAAGACAGAAAACAACACAGAGAAGCACACCAAGCATGCAAAAGAGCAAAGAACCCCAAGAGCACATGCAAAATAAATTTGGTTTGTAACACTAGGAACATTTACTTACCTGATACTTTCTCTTTGGGGTGGGTTTCAAGGGACAGTCCAGCAGCCCACCAAACACAGCACCTTGCATATCTCCAACAATCTAGAAAATACAAGGCGAAATGCACATCTCCAATTATTAATGACTTGATAATGAACGCATAATCCATATTGTATTCTGAGAACTCAGCAGAATAGAGACATAGACATACCAACAAACAAGGACCAGAAAGATCAGCACTCTTACGAATAAGTGTCCGGAGTGATATACCATGTTTTAACGTACTGCCCTTCATTCGAAATAATTATAATGAATCAAAAATTCAACATGTTAAACACATGGCCAATTTCACCAAAACTAAGTTTAGCAAGATTTACCTATACAACAAAACCAGTTGGCACCCTTTGACAATGTTAGGAATGGATGACTGAAAGAATCCATACAATTCTGAGGTAATAAAAGCAGAGTCATCCGTGAGATTTAAAGCCTTTGTTGGATCACACAGGTCAATTACGTCTGCAAATACATCAGAATCACTACTACTACTTCCAGATGCACGGTCTTTCTCATTGTCATGGACAAGATCAGTTTGCTCATTTACACTTACTGAACTAACTTGCCTATCCATGCTAATTGGACTATTTAGCTTATGCTGTCCAATTGGGTGACATGTCCTGCACTCTTCAAATATATCCACGGTTTCATTTAGTTGATCAAAATCATCACTAACTCGTCGAAGAGATCGAATTTGCTTAAGTTCAGGGTGCTGTTGGCTTGTTTTAGATCCATCAGACCCCACCAAAGGGACATCGAAGGAAAAAAATGACATCATTGATTTCTCCCCTTTAGAGTATGG
Source organism: Trichilia minutiflora (assembly GCA_035590515.1). Lineage (NCBI taxonomy): Eukaryota > Viridiplantae > Streptophyta > Magnoliopsida > Sapindales > Meliaceae > Trichilia > Trichilia minutiflora. The sequence goes on from JAVXUL010135556.1 coordinate 13,805, forward strand.
CCTGACCTACAAATTTAAAAATTATTGCATCACAAATCACTACTAGTAAAATATACAAAAAACTGAAAATCAAAACAAAGAACGTCTGTTATTCTATGATATGTTAAAACAAGAAAAACAAAGAAAACAAGGGAAAGAAAGTAAAACAAACTTCAAAGGTGTTAATATTCAAACCATTAATACTCCAAAAAGAATAGAAAAAGTCCACTCAGCTAAACTGAATGGTATACTTCTATACTTGGACGGTGAAATATATACACATGCATATTACTGGCATAAGTATAAATGTGCAGCATATATATACAAAGAAAGGTCCATAGATATATGAATTTCAGTTGTTTTCATTTTACTGAAACAATGTTCTTTGGTTACATATAAAAATGACAGTATAAGACTCTATTAACTACGCTTTATTATTAAAAGAATATATTTCATTAATCTCTATGATACTGGCACACATCACAGGCACTGATAAATGGACAAAGAAAAATAAATCTTACTACAATTTGTGATGTTAGAATTAATACCTAATTATAATTGGCTCAGGACATATACACAGTTTTCCTACTTTTTCTTATTATTTTCTCGATTGCCAAACAGGACATGCACAGATATCAGAATCAGCTTGCGGCAATATAATTCTGTTTATCAGTTAAGCTGTATGAATATCGAGAAAATCACAAAAACAACCACATTACATTGCAGAAACAAGATGATGTCTCATTTTCTCCACCAAAATGCCAAAATAAATTCAACAATAAGGTCTTAAACTAATAAATAGCTAATTGAGAGGATTATCAGCCATATTCCGCACAAAATTGAAAATTCTTAAAAATATAATTTGATGTAATAATATCAGCCAAAAAGCACAAGCGAATCACTCTCTACCGCCATTAAAAACAACAATAAATTGAACTTTTCAACTACATTGTCTAAAACAATTAGATCTGACAAGATTATACAAAAAAAAGCTCAATTACGTTAAAAAAAACAAAGAATTAATTTTCAAAAAATAGCTGAATCAATGAAAACAAAATACCCGATGATCTTCAAACGCTGAATTCATAGAAACTGCGGAAGTATTCGTAGAATCAGCGAAGAGTCGAGACAGCTTCTCCGTTAATTTTTCTTTGATTGTATGCATTTCGTTTTGGGAATTAACCAAAAATACCCACTGTTCATAATCAAAATTCAAAAATGTCCACAGTAATAATTTTCATTCAAAAATGACCCGAATCACTGTTTGATGACGAAAATACCCTTGAAATTAAAAGACGAAAACGCCCGCTGAAACGAGCCATGGAGAGTCCACGTGGCGCCCTGAGAGCGCGTCACGTGTACTCTCCATGGCTCGCTTAGAGCGCGCCATGGAGAGTTCACGTGGCGCGCTCTAAGCGAGCCATGGATAGTACACGTGGCGCGCTCTCAGGGCGCCACGTCAACTCTCTTTTTAAATTAATTAAATTTTTTTTTTAAAATTTAAAAAATATAATTAATTAATTAAAAAAATAGAACTCT